>SJYQ01001656.1:627954-646312 GCA_006410935.1 Redunca redunca
AAAAAAAAAAAAAAAAACACAGCTTGTATGGTAATACTAAAATGATCAATATAATATGACATCCTGCATAACACAAATATAGAAATGCACCCAAAAGGGAGATCTTAGAAAGTATGAATCACAATTTTAGATAATGGAATGTACATTAAACAGTATAATTGTGATTATATAGTATTAGAAATAAATAACATGAAAGTCAATTATACCTTGCTCTAATATAGAAGTGAAGATAAAAACACAGAAATGTTTGAAGATGCAAGTGAGTAAACACCGAGAAGCTCCCATCAGTGGTATCTAACATTTATAGAGCATGTATAGGTGCCAGACATGTAAGGAGCTTGGACAAACACTAATTGATTGGAGCCTAAAAATTTTCTTATGGCATAGATTGCTTTTACTAACTCATTCCACTTTAGAGAAGAGGAAACAAGGCTTGAAAAAGTTGAATACAGTTTACCTAAGGTTAGACAACTGGTAAACGGGAACTCATGGCTCAAATCCAGTGCTTCAGTACTTTGAAGTAGGTGTTCCTAAGTACCAAAATACGATAGTAAAACAGCTCATAAGAGAAGACAAGAGTAATTTTCATGACCTTGGATTAGATAATGATTTTAAAAATATGACATGAAAAGCACAAGCAACCAAAAAAAAAACAGATAAATTAGACTTTATAGACACGACTGAGTGACTTCACTTTCACTTTTCACTTTCATGCATTGGAGAAGGAAATGGCAACCCACTCCAGTGTTCTTGCCTGGAGAATCTCAGGGACAGGGGAGCCACCAGGGCTGCCGTCTATGGGGTCGCACAGAGTCGGACACGACTGAAGTGACTTAGCAGCAGCAGGACTTTATAGAAATTGAAAAATTTTGTGCTTCAAAGAACATCATCAAGAAAATGAAAAAAACAAAGAAATGAATGGGAGAAAATATTTTAAATCATATATCTGATAAAAGGGACATGTATCTTCCAAAGATGTACAGATGGCAAACAAATACATGAAAGATGTTCAATATCATTAATCATCTTAGAAATAAAAATCCCAATGAGGTACCTCTTCATGTATACTTTTGTTGTTATTTAGTCGCTAAGTCATATCCGACTCTTTTGTGACCCCATGGACGGTAGCCGGCCAGGCTCCTCTGTCCATGGAATTTTCCAGGCAAGAATACTGGAGTGGGTTCCATTTCATTCTCGAGGGGATCTTTCCGACGCAGCAATCAAACTCGCATCTCCTGCATTGGCAGGCAGATTCTTTACAACTGGACCACTTCATCTGCCAGGCTCCTCTGTCCCTGGGATTCTCCAGGCAAGAATACAAGAGAGGGTTGCCATGCCCTCCTCCAGGGGATCTTCCTGACACAGAGATTGAACCCTCGTCTCCCCCATTAGCAGGTGGCTTCTTTAGAACTAGTGCCACCTGGGAAGCCCACTCATATATACTAAGATGTCTAAAATCAAAAAGACAGAAAACAGGAGTTGGCAAGGATATAGAGAACTGGAACCCTCATATCCTCTACTATTGGTGAGAATTTAAGATGGGGCAATCACTTTGACAAATAGTCTGGCAGTTCCTCAAATGATTAAACATAGAGTTAACAAATAACCTTGAATTCCACTTAGGTATATGCCCAAGAGAAATAAAACATATGTCCACACAAAAATTTATACACAAATGTTCATGGCGGCATTATTGACAATAGCCAAAAGACAGAAACACCCAAATGTCTATCAGCTGATAAATGGATTTAAAACTGTAGTATGTGCAGACAGTGGAGCATTTTTCAGATATATATCTTCATAAAAAGGAATCAAGTTCTGATTCCTACTATGAAGTGGATGAATTTTGAAAACATGACACTAAGTGAAAGAAGCCTGTCACAAAACCCACATATTATCTAGTTCCATTTATGTGTAATGTTCTGAACAGGCAAGTTTATAGAGATAGGAAATAGATTATTGGTTTTTTAGGACTGGAGTGCTAGTGAATAGGGTTTGTGTGGTGATGGTTCAAGGGTACAGTATTTCTTCTGGGAGTGAGAAAATGTTCTAAAATGGATTCTGGTGACAGTTGTACAACTTTGTGAATACATGTTTTAATATTGAATTATACACTTTAAATGGGTGAATTGAATGGTTGTATCTCAATAAACCTGTTGCTATAAAAAAAGAGTGAGAGTAGAGAATGATTAGAGTCCTTTGGAAGGTGATGGTTTAGGATAGCTGTTGGAGTAAATATGGTAGGAACTGGCCAAAGATAACAAACCATTTCTGTCAAGTGGTGAAAAGCTGATTAAAATTGGATTGTGAGCATATACAGAAGTATCAAGCCTACAGGAGCAGAAATCTTTAGCTCAAAGTCTGGAGTGGACAGGCTGGAGGACTTGCACACAGGGACTGAAGGCCAGGGTGTAGACTTTGGTCATCATAGGTTCTTCCTGGGCTTCTTTGTTCTCTGACCATTCCTGCACCGTCTTCTTTCTTTCACCATCCTTCTTCCATTATCCACCCATCAAATGTCTATGTCCTCAGGTGCTCCACTTGCCAGCCAGCCCTCTACTCTTCTTATGCTACATGCTCTCTCTTGGAGAGTGCCTACTCTCTCACGTTTCAGCTGCCATGTATGTACATTCTGCTGAAACCAAAATACACATTCACAGCTCAGTCCTTGCCTGAGCACCAACCCATTCTTCAGCTGCCCACTGGACATTTCTACATAATTATCCCACACATGTCCCAAACTCAGCTGTCCAACATCACTCCTTCTCCATCCAGCTTATCATCCTCTACTCCCTATCTTGGAAAATGAAAAAAAAAAATCCTTTGATAGTTTAATTTTGCATACAGTAGAACAGTGGTTTCCTGGAGCCCAATGAAATGAGAAGGTTTATAAATGCAAACAGAACTGGGAAGTGGAAGAGACTCTTAACAAATTACCCTCCTGACCAAGTCACACCTTTGGTTGACAACTTTCAATTATCTTTAGAGTGCAAAGATGAAAACCCAGATTCTACATGCCATTACTCATAATTCAGCTTTCTCTATAAATTTAATTAAAAAGAGTATATACTGAGAAATTGTGATATACACATAGACCTTGACCTCAAGTGGTTATGATCTAGCAAAGGGGGCTCATGAGTGAACAAGAAACTTCCAAACATGCGGTAAATGTAAATGAAGATTAAGCACAAGATACTCTGCTGGCCCGTAGGCCAACTTATTCAGTAATTTAGGGATAGGAGGTTGGAATGTGTTACAAATGGCTTTCCTGAGGCCAGAAAAGTTTCTGAAACAAATAGGATGAGTAAAAGTGCAGTGGAGAAAAGAGTATCCCAAGTTTGAGTTTGGCCTATTTGTACCTCTGTAAAGTTGGCTACAGAGAGATGAGGATTGGAAAGGGAATCTGGTGAATGCAGAAAGAGATTTGAGTAAGGTGGGGCCACATTAAATGATTGGTGAAGAAGTGGATACGAAAAGAGATAGAACACTTTCCCCATAAACTTGGCTGTCAAGAGGGAGAGAAAGATAAGGCAAGACACTGAAAGGGGATGTGTACTGGGGGAAGTGTATAGGGTTGTTACATGTGTGTGTTTCCAAAATAAGAGAGATGTGAGCAAATTTAAACAGTGAAGTGAAGAAGCCAGAGCCAGGATTGGTTGGAAAGATGAGCTATGGAATTAGATGTCTAATGCAGGAAAGACTGAGAAGGTAAACAAGGTGAAGGTTTTAGCCTCATTCTGTGGGATTAGAAGGAAGAAGCAAAGATGGGTGTGAAGGAGAGAGAGGTTGGCAGGAATTTGATGGGTTTCATTTTCAAAGTCAATGACAGGGCAAATAGGATAGATGGTTTGCAGAGTGTAAACAATGTTAGAAATAGTCATAATGACTGTAGAAGGACTGAACAGCAAACAGACTGGTATTTTCCATGAATTTGAGACCAGCTCAACTAGGTATAAATAACAAAATTGTAAAGGTAGGAAACTGAGATTTGAGCATAGAATGTGCTATTTTGTGATTTCAGAAGCAAATCAAGCCCAGGCGATGATAAGATTGAGACCTAGCCATGGGACTGAGCAACTAATTAGGAAAATGAAGTTATTTTTACCTTTGAATCAAGGGAGTCAGTGAACTGAGAAGCCAGTGAATGAATGGAGCATCCACGTGTACACTAAATTCCCCTAGTTGATGGCAAGTCTTATGAAGAAGACATTCAGAAGAATGGAAGATTGCTCTGGAACCTATCTCCCTGATTCTGTTGTCTATTCTTCATATAATGGCTGGGTTAATTTTTTTTAATGTATTTCTTATTTTTGTTATTCTGTTCAAAACCCTCCCATGTCTTCCCACCTCCCTCTGACTAATTCCAGTATCTATACCCTGGTCTTCACTATCTGGCCTGCCTACCTTTCCTCTTTGAGTCCCTCTCTTACCACTGAACTATTTGTTCCCAGCCACACCAGCTTCTTGACTGTCCCCAACATGACCTACTTGTCCCTACCTCTGGGCCTTTGCACTTGCCGTTTGCTATGCCTGGAAAGCTCTTCCCCCCGTGGCCTCCCTCATCTTCTTCCAGTCTCTGCTTAACCTTCCTCATCTTCTTCTGTGCCTTTTCCTATAGGAGTCCCTGTTCTCCACCTCTGCTTCATTTCTTAAATGGCATTCATCACCATCTAACTATACATATGTTTCCTTTTTTCCCCTTAGAAATCCCCTCCCAAGAATAGAAGCTACCTGAAGGTACAATTTTTGGCCATTGCTCACTGCTATATTCTATAGGAGGCATAGTTTAAAAAAAATAAATAAATACAAGTTTTGGTGTTTGGTTTTTTTTTTTTTTTTTGCATGAACACAGTGGCAGTAGCATAGCAGTGGGTTTTGAGAAAGACCTTGACCGTAACCATGCAGAGTTTGTGAGCAACTGCAGGGAAAGGGAGAGAGAGGGAAGAGTGTGCACACGTTGAGCTGTTGGCAGGCAATGACATTCCAGTGGGCACTCAGAGGTATTGCGGGAACACTAGGCATAGGTCATTGGTAAGAAGCCCAAAATAGTCTGGAGACGTGATGACAGCAAGGGGGTGATTGAAAGAAGTTACTTTTCAGGAAGTCTCCAAAGACAATGGCAGGGATGGGAGGTGCGGTAACATTTGCTGGCTTTAACGTTTCCAAAAACTTAGAGCTGATATCCCTTGGATTGTACTTTTGGATTGATTATACTTCTGAAGGAATCCCCAAGAGAGATAATAGCAGTCATGAGTGTGCGATGAACACGAAACTTGCTGGAAGCAGTTGCCCATCCTGTGGGTGGATGAATGTGCCACACACGTGGATCCTTGGATACCGGTCAGTGCCGTGGCACTTTGCCTCCAGCTCTCCACAGCAATAGCCCTGAGGGGTGAGGGGCTGGCCCTGAAACAATGGCAAGTCCTGTCAGACTTCATGTTTACTGTCCTTGCTCCAAAGGTGCTCTTGCAGCATTTTGTTGCCTCCATACCTACGCTCACACTATTCCCTCTGTCTGGAATCTGGAATACACTTCCCTCCCCTAGAACTCTTCCTATTTTTGGCATTCTTTAAGATCCAGCTATATCCTCCACAAAGTTTTCCTCTACAGCCCCAGCCTGGAGGGGTCTTTCCTTGCTTTGAACTCCTATTGCAGTAATTGACTGTAGATTCACCGCTCTGTTCAGTGACTGCACTGAACTCGTTTTTACACCTTCTGGGTTATATATAACATGTGTGTGATGGTGCCTTGCTGTCTCTCTAGCTTCCCTGTGGGCTTCATGAAGGCAGGGGCAGGCTTGGTTGTCTTTGGAGCTGCCACATTACCTGACACGGACCCTTACCCAGAGAAGGTATTCACATAAACTGATACAGTTTAATTTGTTAATCATTAATATTCTATGCCGACATCCAGAGGATAGTTCAGTTTACCTTCTAATGATCATTTAATATAATGAAAGTGCTATAATATTGTGTACTTTCCCTTTTCTATTCACAGATTCTTCTAAGCACTGGTATGTTGGGTTCTCTGTTGAATAATTCAATTTTACTTTTTTAGCAAAGGCCAGAGAGGTTGGTGGGAGAAGGCAATGGCAACCCACTCCAGTACTCTTGCCTGGAAAATCCCATGGACAGAGGAGCCTGGAAGGCTGCAGTCCATGGGATAGCTAAGGGTCGGACACGACTGAGCGACTTCACTTTCACTTTTCAGTTTTACGCATTGGAGAAGGAAATGGCAACCCACTCCAGTGTTCTTGCCTGGAGAATCCCAGGGACGGGGGAGCCTGGTTGGCTGCTGTCTATGGGGTCGCACAGAGTCGGGCACGACTGAAGTGACTTAGCAGCAGTAGCAGAGAGGCTGGTGGATGAAGGAACAGCTTCTGAAATCAGATGTCTGGGTTTGGATACAAGCTCTGCCACTTCCTAGAAGGGTGAGTCTGAGTAAGATCTGTAAAAGTCTTCCACACTCGGTTTCTTTATCTGCAAAATGGGGATTGTAGTAACCTGCTTCTCATTGATTTGTTGTGGGGACTAAATAAATTATACCATGTGACATTCTTAGGTCAGCTTTGGGTGTATGATAAAGCCCTCAGTGTTTGCTCACTGCTATTTCTGAGTGACCAGAAGTTTCGAGACTTAGAGTTTGAGGTTCTCAGAACGCTTTTCACTCTACTCCGATCACTGAGGAACAGAGAGCAAGCAGTGAGGCTATGGTGCTCCGCTATCTGTGTCAGGAGACCAGGCTGCAGGCTAAACTCCACCACTTAGTTTATGTGTTATTTTAGGCAAGACGCTCGACTCTTTGGGGTGCTGTAAAGATCTGGGAGTAAACATCTGTGAAAGTACTTTGTAAACAGCATGCTTGTTTTACCCAAAGCAAGGAACTGTGGTTGAGAACAGGCAACAAATTTATTGGCTTGGTTTTGAAAATCTTACCCTTAGAAAATTCACTTCAGGAAAAAGTAACTCTTTTGTCTTGCTTTGATTGGATTATCTATTTATCTTATGTGGCCTTCTTTTTTTAATTTTTAATTCCTAGTGCTATGGAAAGTCTTCTTGAGCCCAGGATATGCTTCCTTTTCTCACTTGTAAATCTGGTTGGTCTACTAAACAAGCAACCGCAGTCAGACATATTTTGTGGCTTAAAGTCTGTTGCTGGGCTTTGACAAAGGAGCTCTGTAGGGAGTGGTAATGCGATTAAAAGGGTAACTGGCCGGGGGAGTGGGGACACCCAAGCCAGACACACACCCCTCCCTACAGGGTTCTTGAAGAAATGTGTCAGAGGCAGGTTAAGAGCAAGGCCTCTGGTGGAACCCCAGCTTTACCGCTTATTTTCTGGGCAAATTACTTCCCGTCTCTGAGTGCTGCTGATTCCACATCTGTAAAAGGAGAATAGTACCTACTATAAGTAGGTACTATTAGTACAATATACCTGCTATATATACCTGCTATAGTACCTACTTTATAAGGTTACCTGGGGATTAAATGAGTTGATGCATGTAAAATGCTTATACCAAGCGTTGTTGTTCTTCAGTCTCCCAGTCATGTCTGGCTCTTTGTGACCCCGTGGACTGCAGCACGCGAGACCTCTCTGTCCCTCACCTCTCCCGAAGTTTGCCCAAGTTCATGTCCATTGCATCAGTGATGCCATCCAGCCATCTCATCCTCTGACGCCCTCTTTTCCTTCTGCCCTCAGTCTTTCCCAGCATCAGGGACTTTTCCAATGAGTCACCTGTTTGCATCAAATGACCAAAATACTGGAGTTTCAGCTTCAGCATCAGTCCCTCCAGTGAGTATTCAGGGTTGATTTCCCTTAAGATTGACTGGTTTGATCTCCTTGCTTTCCAAGGGACTCTCAGGAGTCTTCTCCAGCACCACAGTTCAAATACATTAATTCTTTGATGCTCCACCTTCTTTACAGTCCAGCTGTCACAACCATACATGACCACTGGCAAGACCATTGCCTTGACCATATGGACCATTGTCAGCAGAGTAATGTCTGCTTTTTAACACATTGTCTAGGTTTGTCATAGCTCTCCTGCCAAGAAGCAAATGTCTTCTGATTTCATGGCTGCAGTCACCATCCACAGTGATTTTAGACCCCAAGAGGAAATCTGTCACTACTTCCTCCTTTCCCACCCCTCTATTTGCCATGAAGCAGTGGGGCCGGATGCCATGACCTTAGTTTTTAAAATATTTAGTTTTAAGCCGGCTCTTTGACTCTCCTCCTTCACCCTCATCAAGAGGCTCTTTAGTTCTTCACTTTCTGACGTTCACATATCTGAGGTCATTGATGTTTCTCCTGCCTATCTTGACTCCAGCCTGTAACTCATCCAGTCTGGCATTTCTCATGATGTGCTCAGCATATAGATTACACAAACAGGGTAACAGCAGACAGCCCTGTCATACTCCTTTCTCAATCTTGAACCAGTCAGTTGTTCCATACTGGGTTCTGACTGTTGCATCTTGACCCACATACAGGTTTCTCAGGAGACAGGTAAGATAGTCTGGTATCCTCATCTCTTCAAGAGCTTTTCACAGTTTGTTATGATCCACACAGTCAAAGGCTTTGGCCTAGTCAATGAAACAGAAGTAGATATCTCTCTGGAATTCCCTAGCTTTCTCTGTGATCCAGCAAATGTTGGCAATTTGATTTCTGGTTCCTCTTTCTTGTCTAAATCCAGCTTGGACATCTGGAGGTGCTTGGTTTGCATAATGCAGAACCCTAGCATGCAAGATTTTAAGCATGACCTTACTAGCATGGGAGATGAGAGCAATTGTCTGATGGTTAGCACATTCTTTAGTACTACCCTTCTTGGGAATCGAGATGAGGATTGACCTTTTCCAGTCCTGTGGCCACTGCTGGATCTTTCAGATTTGCTGATACAATGAATGCAACACCCTGATGGCATCCTCCTTTAGAGTTTTAAACAGTTCTACTGAAATTCTGTTACATCCACAAGCTTTTTTAACAGCAGTGTTCCCTAAGGCCCACTTGACTTTGCTCTCCAGAATGTCTGGCTCTGGGTGGCTGATGACACCATCATAGCAATCTGGTCCATTTAGATTTTTTTTATACAGTTTTTTCCATGTATTCTTTCCATTTCTTCTTGATTTCTTCAGTGTCCACTAGGTCTCTACCATTTATATCCTTTATTTTGCCCATCTTTAGGAAAAGTGTTCCCTTGATATCTCAAATTTTCCTGACGAGATCTCTAGTCTTTGAGAGTGCTAAATAATTACTTTCTATTAATATATGCATAGAGTCATTGCCAGCAAAGCCATGTGTTCAGGTACTAGATGAACCTTCCGCAAAGCCAGTGCACATCTGGGATGGATGGAGGACTCATTTTGCCTAAGCTAGAGATTTAAAAGTAATATAGGCCTAATAGGTTTCTCCTCTTTACCCTTTTCTATAAGGGCTTCCCTAGTGGCTCACATGGTAAAGAATCTGCCTGCCAATGCAGAAGATGTGGGTTTGATCCCTGGGTTAGGAAGATAGATCCCCTCGAGAAAGGAATTTCAACCTACTTCAGTAACCTTGCCTGGAGAATTCCCATGAACAGTGGAGGTTGGTGGGCTGCAGTCCATGGGGTCCCAAAGAGTCGGAAAGAGTCGGACATGACTGAGCAACTAAAACTTTCATTTTTCCAAACTTTCATTTTTTCACTTCAATAGATTTCTCCTCTTCTTTACCCTTTTCTGTAAGGCCACAGTCAAGGCTAGGAAAGGTGGATTCTGAACACACCAATCAGATAGAAAAAAATGCAAAGAGTGAGTCTCAGTACTGGTTGGGCCTGGATTTTCCTAGTGCTAGAGGAGACATTCCCGTAGAATTTGCCCCTTGGTATATTTTGTACATCAAATAGAGAAGAGGGATAGGAAGACAAGGGCAGACAGGAGGAGAAGGGAAGGAGGAGGGAGAGAAGTGGTTTAGAGAGAACTTGGCTTCTCTCTGGAGTGCAATACAACTCCTGTTCCTATCTTTTGTCTTCCACCTCTTAGAAAGAGATGGGGCAGTTGGAAAAAGATGGCTGGACCTTTTGCCAGGTTTAACTTGCCTCAAATTTTAAGTGTCCTCATGAGTTACATGACAGGAAAAGAAGCCAGAGAATGAAAGATCAATGAGAATTAGGTGGACTGGGCCCTCTCTCAAGGAGTAGCAGACAGATCCCTCATTCTTTACCTTTCTCATAAAAGAAAATGCATCCCAAGATGCCAAAGGAAGGAACCTCAACTTCAGGGCACCATGTGAGAAAGTGAGTTACACTGTAATCTGATCAGCATTTCTCAAGCTTTGCTGTGCATCAAATGACCCAGTAATCTTGTTAAAATACAAGGGTAGGTCTGGGATTCTGCATTTCTAACAAGCTATCTGGCTATTCCATTGCTGCTAGCTAGACCCTCACTTCTAGAAGCAAGAATCTTCTAGATGATTGGTGACCAAGAGTTGTGTGACACACAGGAATTCTGCTAAGTTACTCCCCTCTCGACCATGTAGTCCATCTCTATACACTTAAACTTGGCCAGCCTGCTTCTTGGAAGTGGGGTGACAAGAAATGTCCTAGTCCTTGATTCTGACCGCAAACTTTATGTAAGTGAAAAGGGGGCTAGGAGGATCAAGGTGTTTATCTTGGTCAGTTAGTTCTGTGAGAGACTTCCCATCTGTTCATAAGCAAGAATTGTCTGAAATAAACCTAACGTGAATATTGCAAACATTTCATGAACGTTGTTGCCTTATGCCTTAAATTAGGGATTGTGGAACAACATCATTTATTATCTTCAGATAATGACAGATAACACCATATGACATTTTAAAAACCTTTTCCTTTTGATTACTCAAATTTTATTAGTCCTTCAAATTAGCTGTCATTAAGTATACAACTTCTGTATACCAGTGCTTTATATACATTTTCATTTAGATTTTCCCTAACAATATAGAGATGATCACTTCCATTTTACAGATGAAGGAATTAGGACTCAAAGAAGTTAAGTAATTTGCCCAAGGTTACCCAGCTATGAAAACAGAGGCTAGCTAGGAACCCATGTGAGTCTAATTTCACTTCTCTCTTTCTACTCCCTCCATGTTGTGCCATACATAATAACAGAATGACTATTTTTAAAATTAAAAAAATTATTCATTATTTAAAAACAAATTCAAATCTCACATTTATTGGATATCAACTGACTCCCTTGCCATGTATTTATGACACAGCTAATGAAGCCTAAGTTTTAGAGGATTTCTTATTGCTTAAGCGCCTTTGCTCTTATTTTTATTCATAATTTTGTATTCTTTGTTCTTAAAAGGAGCTCCCCAAATTTGAAAACTTTGGGCTTTGCAAAATCTAGATCTGCTTCTGTTGCTGTAAGGTATGTAAACCCTTTTTTCCAGTATTCCAAATGAGGAGTAGTTCAGCCTGTGCTTGAAAATCTCCACTTAAGAAGAGCTCACCACCCCACAGGGAGTTTGTTTCATGTCAGACAGTTCTAATTCTTCAGAAGTTCTTTTTAGACTGTGCCAAAATCTACCTCCTAACAACATGCACTTATTGATTATAGTTCAGCCCTCTGAAACCACATAAAGTAAACCTAATCCCTCTTCCTCTAACAGGTCTGAAAGTATTTGAAGGCTGTTACAGGATCTTTTCCCAAATCATCATAATGCTTATGACCATCCCTCAGCTCTTCCATCCTGGATCACCTTCTCCACTAGTTGTTTACGTCCTTCTTGAATAGTATTCTGTGTTTGACTTGACTGACAGAGAGCAAAGCAACTCATTTGCTCTATTTGTTGAGGACTTTGCATTTATTTATCACTGTGGGAAATGATTGTTGCTATTATATTTAACTCACTGTTGCAGCTTGCCCAATCATGTTGTGCTCATATTTTTCCTGCCCCAGACTTCAGTGTCCTGAGAGATGCTCTCTACTCTTCATGTGATGATGTCATGCACATCAAATGATCTGTTAGGAGGTGGATTTGTCGAGACTTAGCAAGAAGGCTTCCTACACATTGCAGACAAGTTCCATAGGAAGACAGCTCATCTGCAGCTATCCTTATATACAACACACCACCATGTCTACATCCCTTGGCGGGCATTACTCCCTCCATGATCACGCTCTTAATCTAAGTTTTCTCAAGACACACATTTGGAAAAAAATCTTCATGGGAAGAGCTCATTGAACAGGATAATTATTATGTTTTTTCTTTGTTTCATCGCATTTGCTATTTATATTCTTTTCTACATGAATTTCCTCTCAATCCTTTTGCTTTGTCTTTGTTTTCCCTAGTATTCCCTTTGTCCTGTCTAAAAGCTCATCATGTTCTCCAGGAACGTAGAGATAGAGAAGCATCCCAAAGCTCATGCCTCTGTTATGCTAAAGAAGCATATCCCCTTTGGAAAGAAGCCAGACAGTGTTTTCCCTGCAGGTTTCAGCCTTGTTACTCTCTCTGCCCTGCCTCTCCCCATACTCATCTTCCATATTGCCTTGTATCTACCAAAGAGACCCTTACATCTCCATTATGTCCTTTCCCTGTATTGGGCAAACTCCTCATTCAGTCTTGTAGGTAGTGTGGCCGGGGGTGGCGGCAAGGGGGAGGTGCACGCATGCTCGCACACTCAGTCGCTTCAGTTCTGTGGTTCAGTTGTGTCCAACTCTTTGTGACTCCATGGACTATAGCCCACCAGGCTCCTCTGCTCATGGGGATGCTCCAGGCAAGAATATTGAAGTGGATTATCATGCTCTCCTCCAGGGGAATCTTCCTAATCCAGGGATCAAACCCAGGTCTCCTGCATTGCAAGCAGATTCTTCACCATCTGAGCCAACAGAGAAGCCCAAGAATACTGGAGTGGGTAGCCTATCCCTTCTCTAGGGGAACTTCCCAACCCAGGAATCAAGGGTCTCCTGCATTGCAGATGGATTCTTTACCAGCTGAGCTACCAGGGATGCTATAGTTTCATACCAGAGAATGTTCTAGTTTCATTATATTACATGTAGCTGTCCATTTTTCCCAGCACCACTTACTAAAGAAAATGTCTTTTCTCCATTGTATATTCTTGTCTCCATTGTTGTAGATTAATTGACCATAAGTGCATGGGTTTATTTCGGGCTCCCTATCCTTTTCCATTGACCTATGTGTCTGTTTTTGTGCCAGTTCCATAGTGTTTTGATGACGGTAAATTTGGATTATAGTATAGAAGAGTCTGAAATCAGGAAATGTAATTCCTCCAGCTCAGTTCCTCTTTCTCAAGATTGTTTTGGCTATTGATGTCTTCATTGTTTCCATACAAATTTTAAAGTTTTTTGTTTCATTTCTATAAAAAAATGCCCTTGGTAATTTGATAGGGATTACATTGAATCTGTAGATTGCCTTGGACAGTATGGCCGTTTTAACAATATTTACTCTCCCAATCCAAGAACTCGGTTTATACTGTATCTTTAAACTTTGAATTCACTCTTAGATAAACTGGCCATTTGTTCCTCTGAGCCCTGTTTGGCTGATAGACTCGGGATTTGGTGTTACCACAAAAGAGAGTAGTAGCACTAGCAGGTAATTGCTTCAATATTAGAAAGAAGGAAACTAAAATCTAAAAACTAAAAACTTTGGCATTGACAGAAATTCTTAGATATCTTGTTTTGAGTTGATTCATTTAGTTATCTTAAAGTTGTTAGCATGATTGTTTTAAATGTCCAAAGGACCCTTATTGACATTTTGGAACAATGAATGTACAGATTTTTGGAATTTCAGTTAACATTCAGTTAATTAAACTCACAACAATTTTTTTTCCTCAAGCCTTCAAATCCACTTTTCAGATCTCCATGGTCAGTTTTTAATTCTCAAATTATTTGAATAAAATAAGAAAATTAATTTTACTTGATCTTTTATTAATGCTCTATTAATCTCAGAATAAACATATNCAGAATGGACTGGTTGGATCTCCTTGCAGTCCAAGGGACTCTCAAGAGTCTTCTCCAACACCACAGTTCAAACGCATCAATTCTTCGGTGCTCAGCCTTCTTTACAGGCCAACTCTCGCATCCATACATGACCAAGGAAAAACCATAGCCTTGACTAGACGGACCTTAGTCGGCAAAGTAATGTCTCTGCTTTTGAATATACTATTTAGGTTGGTCATAACTTTTCTTCCAAGGAGTAAGCGTCTTTTAATTTCATGGCTGCAGTCACCATCTGCAGTGATTTTGGAGCCCCCCAAAATAAAGTCTGACACTGTTTCTACCGTTTCCCCATCTATTTCCCATGAAGTGATGGGACCGGATGCCATGGTCTTCGTTTTCTGAATGTTGAGCTTTAAGGCAACTTTTTTGCTCTCCTCTTTCACCTTCATCAAGAGGCTTTTTAGCTCCTCTTCACTTTCTGCCATAAGGATGGTGTCATCTGCATATCTGAGGTTATTGATATTTCTCCTGGCAATCTTGATTCCAGCTTGTGTTTCTTCCAGTCCAGCGTTTCTCATGATGTACTCTGCATAGAAGTTAAACAAGCAGGGTGACAATATATAGCCCTGATGTACTCCTTTTCCTATTTGGAACCAGTCTGTTGTTCCATGTCCAGTTCTAACTGTTGCTTCCTGACCTGCATATAGATTTCTCAAGAGGCAGGCCAGGTGGTCTGGTAGTCCCATCTCTNCAGGTGGTCTGGTATTCCCATTTCTTTCAGAATTTTCCACAGTTTATTGTGATCCACACCGTCAAAGGCTTTGGCATAGTCAATAAAGCAGAAATAAATGTTTTTCTGGAACTCTCTTGCTGAATTGAGTCCCTGGGTTGGGAAGATCCCCTGGAGAAGGAAATGGCAATTCACTTCCAATATTCTGCCTGGAGAATTCCATGGGCAGAGAAGTGGGCTATATAGCCCAAGTGGTTGCAAAGAGCTGGACAAGACTGAGCAACAAACACTTTCACTTTTCATAACCATCATTACAATTCAATTCCTGCATGTGCTAGGGAGAATAACTGCTTATAATATATGGGGTGCTCTCTTAGGTATACATGCCTCTGCCCCCAAATTCTGGTGAATTTGATAGTTTGTGTTTTATTTCAAACTATTTGAAATATCTTCCAAATTTGATTTAAAAAATTATTCCTGAAATTTTGCTGTGATTTTTTTTGTTTTTGTATTTTTTGTATTTGTATATTTATATTTTGTATTTTTGTAATTTTATTTGTATCGATTATGTACTAAAACTTTCAATATATATTTTTTGACCCAATAAATATGTATTAAATGCTTCCAATGGTCCAGGCACCCTTCTAGGCATTTAGTATTATGTATGTAAGGGACAGGGGAAGCGTGGGTTATGGAGGAGTAGGGTTGGGTAAGGAGACAATAATTCTGTCCTAGTCTAGTGAAGAAAACAATTCTACCTATATAGTGCAAAAGGTACCTTATTCCTGTATGTAACCATATTTTAATGAATTATGAGAAGTAGTCATTTAGGTTGATATTATCCTTGATGCAATAGGGTTCAGAGTATATTATACAGAATACAAGGAAAAATATCAAAGAGAATAGGTTGAAAAAATATTTTGGCAATACAAGTGACAAAGAATTAACATTATCATGTACACTGAGCTCCTTCATTGATAAGTGAAAGACAATACTATAGGAAATTAGAGGCAGGGGCAGTAGTAAGCAATTTGCTGCAGTAGAAATCACTTGCCACTAAGCAAATGCAAAGAGGCTCAGGCTAGCAGTCAGATAAATATACTCCTCACCCATCAGATCTGCAATAATTTACAAGATCAGGAACAATCACTGCTGGTGAAATTATAGGGAAATGAGCACTCATACTACCAGGAAAATATGTAAAATAAAATTACTTTTCTGTATAGTAAACTTACTGTATGTATTAAAATTTTTAAATATGTACACACTTAGTGTCAGCAATCCCACTGTTGGAAATCCTTCTACTAAAATAAAAATACTAACATAAAAGAATATATTTGCAAGTACCAGTACAAATAAGTTTATTGCAAATTATTTATGGTAGGGTAAAAACAATGTGAGAGTTGGACTGTGAAGAAAGCTGAGCACTGAAGAATTGATGTTTTTGAACTGTGGTGCTGGAGAAGACTCTTGAGAATCCCTTGGACTGCAAGGAGATCCAACCAGTCCATTCTAAAGGAGATCAGCCCTGAGTGTTCCTTGGAAGGAATGATGCTAAAGCTGAAACTCAAGTACTTTGGCTACCTCATGTGAAGAGTTGACTCATTGGAAAAGACTCTGATGCTGGGAGGGATTGGGGGCAGGAGGAAAAGGGGACAACAGAGGATGAGATGGCTCGATAGCATCACCGACTCGATGGACGTGAGTTTGAGTGAACTCCGGGAGATGGTGATGGACAGAGAGGCCTGGCGTGCTGCAATTCATGGGGTCGCAAAGAGTTGGACACGACTGAGCGACTGAACTGAACTGAACTGAAATGAAAAACAATACAAACTTGAGTGACTATAATAGGGGTATTTTTATTGAATAGAATATATTCATACCATGTAGTAAATTCTATGAAAATAATGACTTTGATTTATATTTTTTGACCTGGAGACATGGTTATTATATGTTATGGTTAAAAAAAACAAGTTTGCATATATATACATCTGTATGTTCGCGTATGTGTGTGTCCAAGTGTGTACAAAATTTTACCTTAACAAATTATACACACATATATAAATTTGTGTGAGTCAGATAAAAGTGAGAAAGGATTTGCCCATCGGTTATTATTAATAACTTTAATCTTTGGAATGGAGGTCAGTTAAAACAGAGTTTTTAGTCACTTATATATCTCTAGTTTGGCTTGTTGTAACTAATGTATCTTAGCAATAATATTAATAATAATAATAAAAACCATAGGTTACAGATGAGAGTTTACCACATGCCAGAGACAAAGATGGTGATATTATCACCTTTGCTGTTTTATAGATGAAGGAATGAGGTTCACAGGGGATAAAGTCACTTGTAGAAGAATGCACTTTTAGTAACAGACAGTGGTTGCCTGCGTGGTTGCTGCAGTTGTGTCCAATTCTTTGCGACCACATGGACTGTAGCCTGCCAGGCTCCTCTGTCTGTGGGATTCTCCAAGCAAGAAATCTGCAGCAGTTGCCATGCCCTCCTCCAGGGGATCTTCCCGACTGAGGGACAGAACCCACATCTCTTATGTCTCCTGCATTAGCAGGTGGGTTCTTTACCAGTAATGCCACCTGGGAAGCCCTACCTTGGTAATATCAACTTCTTAAATTAATTATGTTAGAAATAATCATGTTAGAAATTACTTATGTTAGAAATCAATTGGTTTAAAGGAAAAACATTAAGTTAATCACAATATAGATTGTGTATAGCTTAACTTAGAAAGGTGGGGGTACAAATGAGTGTAATTTGGGAACTATGTTATCTAGCTAAACTATTATGTAGATAAAATGATGGTGCCTGAGAAGTGATTAATGTAGGTCACCTGCCCCTGGTTTCATCAGCCAGGGAAGACTGACTTTTTAAAGAATTCTGACTGGGCTGGATCTTGGTTGTGGTGCACAAGTGTTTTGCACAGTCTCTAGAGCATGAGGCCTCAGTAGTTAAGGCACATGTGCTTAGTTTTCGTATGTGAGATCTTGGTTCCCCAACAAGGAATCCAATGGGGCCCCCTGATATGGGGGTGTGGAGTCTTCACCACCAGACCACCAGGAAAGTCCCCAAGACTGACTCTTAACACAGGGACTAGAACCAAACCCAGACAACTTTGTCATAGACTATTTCGATATGAGCCCATTTATCTTTCCTAAAAAGTACTTATTCTCCCCTACGAGGTCTACATTCCCTCTCCCTTTTCCCTGCTAAGATGACATTTAAGTTTGAATTCTTAGACACTTTGAGTAAGTATTCATTTTGCTGTTGGCTATCTCACATGTGTACTTGAGGCATACATGTTAATAACACTGTTTTTCTCTTGTTAATCCTTTACTTGGGGCGGGGGTTGTGTCTCAGCTAAGAAAACAAGGTTGGGGGGAAAATGATTTTTCTTCCCCTACACGATGTTTCATGAATTACCATTACCACTTATCTATTAGGCACGGAATATTTAGGACGCTTTTTAGATCTATACTGAATGGATAAACAATTACTTAACTCAAAGTTAAAGCCAGTGACACTGCCCCTCTGAGACAGGTTTTGCAAAGTAAGAAAAACTACAAGGAATGCCCTAATTCATAAGATTACAAAATGTCTTCCTTCATTCATCACAGTGAATTGGGGGAAAAAAGACTGAAGGACAGACGGTGTATCTGTAAATGCGAGAAGCACTTTTGAGCTTTCTAGATTGGATATGGCGGCGGGGGTGGGGGGGGG
>SJYQ01001657.1:0-26970 GCA_006410935.1 Redunca redunca
TCTAAGCTGGACCAGGAGAGACCTGGGGCTTCCCTTTGGCTCACTTGGTAAAGAATCCGCTAGAAATGTGGGAGACCTGGGTTTGATCCCTGGCTTGGGAAGATCCCCTGGAGAAGGAAAAGGTTACCCACTTCAGGCTACCCAGGCCAGTATTCTGGACTGGAGAATTCCATGGACTGTATAGTTTTCAGGTTGCAAAGAGAGACTGCAACTTTCACTTTCAGGAGAGACTCAGGAGTGCAACAGAACAGCTGCTCAAGATCTGACTGGAATCTGCATCCCTTTCTTTTTCAGATCTCTTTTAATTTTTTTTTTACTTTTCATTCTATATTGGGGTATAGCCAATTAACAATGTTGTGAGAGTTTCAGGTGAGCAGCAAAGGGACTCAGCCATATGCATGAATCCATTCTCCCCCAAACTCTCCTCCCATCCAGGCTGCCAAATAATATTGAGGAGCGTTCGCTGTGCTATACAGTAGGTAGGTCCTTGTTGGTCATCCATTTTAAATATAGCAGTGTGTACAGGCAACTATAAATTCATTCTCTGAGAGTCTGTTTCTATTTTGGAGGTAAATTCATTTGTATCATTTCTTTGTAGATATCACATATAAGGGGCATCATATGATATTTCTCCTCTCTCTGACTTATTTCACTCAGTATGACAATGTCTGTTGTTCAGTTGCCCAGTCTTGTCCGACTCTTTGTGACCCCATAGACTGCAGCACTTCAGGCCTCCTTGTCCCTCACCATCTCCCGAAGTTTGCCCAAGTTCATGTCTATTCCATCTGTGATGCTATCCAGCCATCCTTTCCTCTGACCCCCTCTTCTTCTGCCCTCGATCTTTCCCAGCATCAGGGAATTTTCCAATGAGTTGACTGTTCACATCAGATGACAAAAATGCTTGGAGCTTCAGCTTCAACATCATCAGTCCTTCCAATGAGTATTCAGGGTTGATTTCTAAGGATTGACTGGTTTGATCTCCTTGCTGACAATGTCTAGGTCCATCCATTTTGCTGCAAATGACTTTATTTTGTTCTTTTTAATGGCTTTTTAATGTTCTTTTAATTCCTTTGTGAGGCTTCCCTGGTGGCTGAGTGATAAAGAATCTACCTGCCAGTGCTGGAGACCTAGATTAAATCCCTGGTCCAGAAGATCCCCTGGAAAAGGAAATGGCAACCCATTCCAGTATTCTTGCCTGGAGAATCCCATGGACAGAGCATACCACATGTTCTTTGTCCAATCCTCTGTTGATGGACATGTGGGTTGCTTCCAGGTCTTGGCTGCTGTAAATAGTGCTGCAGTGACACATGGGGTGCATGTATCCTTTCAGATCTCTCTTCTGAAAAAAGAGGTCCTAGAATGAGTAAGTGAAAGAAGAGGGAGACCCTTGGTGTTCTGCTTCAGAACAGCTCACAGCCTGCAGTCTGAGCTACTGGAAGCAGCAAAAAGTTAAGAGGATCTTTTTCCAACTCAGCTGTGCATCCCTCCAGGGTTACAGTGGTTATAGGACCTCTGCACACCTGGTACACAACTGCAATGAAGAGCAAGAGGAAAGACATTTGTAAGCCGCTCCACACATCCTGATCTGATAACTTTAGTTCCTAAATTCACAGAACAATATGCATCTTCTCATTTGAACTGTTCTGTTTGGCAAAGATTTCAGGGATTATTGTCCTTACCCATGATAATGGCTCCATTGGTACCAGGTTTTAATTTATATAGAATTTATGCATACATTATATCAGGGTTTCCAATTGCCTGATCATAAGAGTCTCCTGGGGACTGTTCTGAAAATGCCAATTCCTAGTCCCCTGTAATTTGAAAACTGGCAGCTGGTAAGTATATTTGATCCTCAGAAGTGTTTTATTTGGTTGGAGTTTTGAAAACGTAAATTGAATTTATATGCTCTTGAGTGTGTGTTTGGTAGTCAGTCATGTCTGATGACTGACTAAGCTCAAGTCTCTGTTCATGGAATCCTCTAGGCAAGAATACTCAAGTGGGTAGGCATTCCCTTCTCCAGGGTATCTTCCCTACCCAGGGATCAAACCTGGGTCTCCTGCATTGCAGGCAGATTCTTTACCGTCTGAGCCACCAGGGAAGCCCTTAGATCCAAATTGTCTACCTGTGCCGATTCTGGTATTTTTTATTTCTGACTCTGCGTAAAGGAATTTTGGATTTAGAAAGGATGTAAGACACCATCCAGCCCTGAGTTCTTCCTGTTCTGCACTGGGTACTGCAAGAGTACAAACCTTTCTGCCAGGCTCCCACTGAGAGAATCAAATGCAAAACTTGCATGAAATTTTTAAGGCAACTTCACGTTTGATTTGATTAATCCTACCCACACACCTCATCATCTTGTGTCACTGATGAAGGAACAAGGCCTTTTAAAGGGCCCCTTCTGGTTTCCAGCTTCTTTCTTCACAGGGCTGTGGCCAGGGAGTTAGGCCAGTTCCACCCAGGCCTGTGTTTAGCATCATTGCTGGCGGTTTGCATCAGTACTGAGATGATTAGCAAAGCCTCCTTCAACAAAATCATGACCTCAGCTCACAGTTGGCACCATTCCCTTCTCCTGGAATCTTGAGAGCTCATTTTTATAGTAAACTCAAACTGGGACATAGCTTTTTCCCATAGTTTCTGAGGATAAAACAGAAGGAAAAACACTGAGAAGGCATAGGGATGGCCTGAGGTTAAATTAAAGCAAAAACTTAACTCTGAAAGACCCAATAACTGTAGGTGCAGGAGGCATTTTATTTACTTATTTAATCATTTGTTTAAGCATGTTACAAATACCAGGCCCTGTGCTGGCCTCAATTTTGTAAAGTGACTAAGACATGATCCATGAATACCAGAAGATGGAGGAAGCCTGGAAAAGAGAGCCTTCGATAATAAGAATGTGTCCACTGCAATAAATGTTGTAGCAGAAACCTGAACAAAGAGGCACAGCCTATAAAAACATCACCAAGGATGTCTTGACACTTACTAGAAAAGCAGCAGAGTGTAGTGGAAAAAGTACTTGCTCTGTTATCAAATAGACCTGGAGTCAGACACCAGCCTTGCCACATCTTAGCTACATAAACCTCCTGCTGCTGTTTTCACACCTGTAAAATGGTCTGAATGATCCTTATCTCATCAAGTGAGAGATACAGATTAAATCAGGGTGTTTGTGGAAAATGCCTAGCACAGCACTTGGCCCAGATGAGGGGCTCAGTGTATGCTGGTATACACTGTCATATGGCCTTCCAAGTTCTTTCATTCAAGGAAAGTCTTAGCCTGTGTGGGGAACACAAACGTTCCAGTTACGGCATATATATCTTCCTCCATTGTTTATCAAGAAATTGGTGTTTTTTGTCTAAATGCAAAAATCTTTATAAATTGAGGTAGCCTTTTAGAGCCAACTTGATTCTGAATATACTGACAAAACAGAACCTCTCTGGGCAGGAAATCAGGATCTTTCTATAGTTCATTTCTGGCTTCAGTAAGAATTAAGACATTCATCCACAGATATGAGGTGTTTTAAGAGCCTTTTCCATCAATATACTTCTTTTATTAAATAATATAAAGCCCCAATAACCACCTAACTAGAAATTATATTTCCCAGAATGCTTTGTATATTGTCCTAATCATGTGACTAAATTCTGGCCAATGAGATGGGAGTAAAATGCTTTCTGGGTTGTGCCTTCTAGAAATGTAAATGTGCCTCCCTGGACTTTTTTCTGTGTGCATTGACTGGAGCAACCACCTTGGCTTCAAGGATGGAAGCCACATGTTAAAGATGGCAGAGACAAACCCTAGACTGATTTAGTGAATCATTTATCTGGACCATCATTTGAGAAGGAAAGGAAACTCAGACCTTGCTTAACCCTGTATTTTGAGATATCTTTGTTAAAGCAGCTTAGTCTGTATCCTAACCAATACCTGAGGATTTACTGAGATTGAATGAAATAATCTATGGATGCAACTAGCTTAGAGTTCAGGATATAGCAGCCATTCAATAAATTGATGTTAAGTTTTAATTTTAAAGATTTGACCATTCAGTAACATTTGTTGCATGACAAAAGTATATAGATTATGTGGTAAGAATGAAGCAGAATTCAAAAAAGGATAGAATACCGTCTCTTTCTGGGAACACATATTATATTGGGGCACTTGAATTATTTATTCCTTCTCCTAATCCCTTTGTCTCCCAGGTGGCCCTAGTTGTAAAGAACCTGCCTGCCAGTGCATGAGACATAAGAGACACAGGGTCCATCCCTGGGTTGGGAAGATCTCCTGGAGGAGGGCATGGCAACCCACTCCAGAATTCTTGTCTGGAGAATCCCATGGACAGAGGAGCCAGGCAGGGCTATAGTTCATAGGGTCACAAAGAGTCAGACATGACTGAGGCGACTCAGCACACACAACCCCTTTGCAAGAATAGCATCACCAACATTACTAGTGGAAGTCCAGCCATTTTTGCACATGGCAAAAACAGTGGGCTTCCAAGGCTCTCAGATACTGTCTCCTACTCCCTTAAGTTTGAGGTTCCCTCTCCCCAAAAGTACCAAACCCCAGGCCCGGGTCTCACTATTTCAAAGTAACACCTTGCTATTTTAACATGAATTTCTTTGTGGCATATTATCAAATTGTTTTGGCACAACTTTAGAGAGATAATGTTTAAACTTTGCCTGCCACTATGCCTTGTAGAAGACTAGTCTATCAAACTGCTGGGGAGTATGCTACATTAAAAATAGATGGAATTTATTTGGGCTGGGAGGGAAGTGAGAAGAGGGCTAGTTCTAGGAGAGTATTCAGAAATGTCAAGGGTAAAGGTGATTGGCAGAAGTGCCAAAAAGCACAAGCAGAGATATTCAGTTAGGGAAAGTCTGAAGAACTAGAATAAAGCTGGATCACTCAGAGCAAGAGAGTCAGTTGCGTTCTCTGATCAGAAAGATGAGTGCATCCCCAGTCCTCCAGTTCCTAGAAAGATACACAGCAGTGAAAGCTTCAACCTGATTGGGGTGGGAACCTTATTGGGTCTAAGATTCTGGTACATTAGTATCACCTAGGGAGCTCTTCAAAAGTCTGATGCCCAAGTTGGACCTCCCTCAATTAAGTTCTGGGGGCGAGATTCAGGGATCAAAATCCCCCAAAACTCTCAATGTGATTCTAATGTGTGGCAAAGAATAAGAACCTCTGTGTCAGATTCAAGTTCATGTTCCTTCCCAGGCCTCTCTTAAAAGATCTGGAGACTGGCTACTGGCTCACCTGATTTCCAGGTGTCAGTAAAGAGCCCAGTTCAATCCCAGCAGTTTCATAGAGTTACCTGAGAAACTAGATGACTCAGAGGTGAATTACCATCTCTTAGCAGAAGCAGACTTCTAACCAGGTTGCTGCAAGCGGTTGTGTAGGTTGTACACAGTACAAGGATGCTTGGTAAAGGGTAGGAAGGCACTGAAACTACAGCTTAAACTCTGCTCACCAAGCTGTTGCCCTTTCCTTGGACTTGATACCACTAGAAGGGAAAAAGGTGCCTATTTTTAATGCTCACAAAGGAGCTAAAGGGCTAATAGTGTCTATATTTTAGGCCTGCCTGAGGTAGAGGCAAAGGGAGATTCAAGAGCCATCTGTATTGGAATTACCTGCAATTTTACTAAAACACAAGTTCCTGGACCTTTATCCCAGATCTAATGAATCAGATGTTTGAATAGGGCTGAGAAATCTGTTTTTTAAACAATATCCTGAGTGGATTCCATCAAGCTGAAGTTGGTGACCACAGGTAAGTGTATGGGATGGTCTTTCAATAAAAATAAATTGAGTACCTTCTACATGCCAGGTCTGTGCCATCTTTCAGGGATACAAGAGCAAGTAAGATCCTGTCTCCTTTCAAGCATCCTGATCTAGTGGGAGACACAGACAAAAGCGTGGGTCCCAGGGGGAGCCCAAGCTATGAGTTCTGCTGGGGCCCATATGGATCTGGCACATTCAGAGAACCAGCCAGCAGACTCAGAAATCTCTACAAGAGGAAGCTCCTCCCAGGAGAATAGTCATCCCAGGGACATAGGAGCCAGGCACCACCAGCCTGTCCCACTAACAAAGGTTCCACTGTCTGAAAGGAATAGTGATTTGCAGACCACTCACTGTCTGATGTGTGTTTGCTTATGGGCCAAAGCCCTGCTACCAAACCCCTGTTGATGCTCTGTGGTTAATATATAACCATATTCAAGTTCCATGGAAAACTGGGGGGCCAGTGTATGAAAATGGGAAGAGCTGTTTTCTTATAACCAATATAAACTATTTGGGCAGAAGGAAAATGACCGTGGAACCCCACTGGTTGAACATACACACAAAGGGGGAGGCATTCTTTGCCGCTTGCCAGAACAACATTTCACAGCTTTGGGACCTCCTGTGCCCCTCCTCAGCTGCAGGACAGAGCCTGTGGTGCCTGGTAGACACAGCTGTGCCCCAGGGAGGGGGCACTATGTAGCCGAGAAACACTGGGCAGCAGAGGAAGGAGGACCTACAACAACCAGGTGATGACTAGGTGGGCTCACCTGTGAACACATGTGAGACCCAACCCCACCCAGGGAATTCCCACTGATGCTTGGGCGTGTTTGGGGTGGGGCAGGAATGAGGATCCATATTAATGGCATTAGTGAGTGAGAAGGGGTAGGTGGAAGGAGCCCCCAAATCATGGGTAATAGATACAGAAGATGGGGCTTTCCTTCATTATCACCCCTTCTGCAGAAGGAACTTAATGCCCAGTCAGAGTGACTTCTAATTTGTAGCCCAGACCAAGCACTCCGGGATCCCTGAGGCTGAAAGCTCTAGTACATCCTGGCCCCTACCCGCCTTCCCACCCTTATCTCCTGTCACCCTGGCCCTAGGATTCTGCTCCAACCACGTGGAGCTTCTGTCAGTTTATTTTAAGCCACCAACACTCTCTTGAGCTTCAGGTGCTTGAAATGCTAATTTGGCACCCCTCATCTTCCACTCTGTCCATAGCATTTTCCAGGCAAGAGTAGTCGGACACGACTGAAGCGACTTAGCAGCAGCAGCAGCAGCATCTTCCACTACAGGCCAGTTCCTCTAATCTGTCAGCCAGAATGCCACTCACTCAGATGGACCTTTCCGGAGTCACCAGCTCAGGGTCTAGGACATTAAATGCAGTCCATAAACTCAGCAGAAAAAAAAAAAAAAAAGATGCTTGCTCCTTGGAAGAAAAGCTATGACAAACCTAGACAGTGTATTAAAAAGCAGAGACATCACTTTTCCAACAAAGGTCTCTATAGTGCAAAGCTAGGGTTTTTCCAGTAGTCATGTACAGATGTAAGAGTTAGACCATAAAGAAGGCTGAGCGCCAAAAAATTGATGCTTTCAAATTATAATGCTGGATAAGATTCTTGAGGGTCCCTTGGGATAGCAAGAGATCAAATCAGTCAGTCCTAAAGAAGGGGAGAACAGAGGATGAGATGGCTGGATGGCATCACTGACTCGATGGACGTGAGTCTGAGTGAACTCTGGGAGTTGGTGATGGACAGGGAGGCCTGGCGTGCTGCGATTCATGGGGTCGCAAAGAGTCGGACACGACTGAGCGACTGAACGGAACTGAACTGAAAGGAAATCAACCGTGAATATTCATCGGAAGGGCTGATGCTGAAGCTGAAGCTCCAGTACTTTTGCCACCTGATTCGAAGAGCTGACTTGTTGGAAAAGACCCTGATAGGACAGAGAAGTCAGGAGGAAAAGGGGGCTGCAGAGGATGAGATGGTTGGATGGCATCACCAATGCAATGGACATGAATTTGAGTAAACTCCAGGAGACAGTGAAGGACAGGGAAGCCTGATGTGCTGCAGTCCGTGGGGTCACAAAGAATCAGACAAGACTTAGAGAATGCATGACAACATAAACTCAGATATGGAAAAAGTGTAGCTCTGTGGGTTGCTGGAAATTGAATCTCAGTTTTAGTTTGCGCTTTTCTTGTAACTTGGATTTGGATCAAAATTCCACACAGTCATCTGGTCACCAGTTGTCTGTTTCCCCAGGAATCGATCTACTAAGATCATCCTCAGTCAGAAGCTCTCTTGGCTGCCTCTATGCCAAGTTTGCTGCTGCAAGGCCCAAACTGGAGCATGGGGATCTTTGCTGGGTTTGGCATGATTTGGTGTGCCTATAATTAACACCCCTGACACACACCCATTTTCTTCCTTTCTCCTCTTGCTGTCATTCTAGAGGAATCATTTTCTAGTTCCCAGAGAAGTTACTCTCATCTCAAATCGTATTCAGCTCAATGGTTGCTAACTTCTTTCCCAATACTTTTTATTATTCTCATAGATACAGAAAGGTTGAAAGAATAAGAACAGGTGATCATCCTTATAAACTCCACAGAATTAAAAGATTGTTGATATTTTGCCGTCATTACATCCTGAACTCTAAGTACTCCAGACTATGTTTTCTAAAAATAAAATCATTTGTCTTTATAACTACAACAGCTCCATCACACCCAACAAAATTATCAATATTTCCACAAAATCATCTAATATCTACTTTGTATTCAAATTATTCCCAAATGTTTCATTCCAATAATTTTTATGCTTAAAAACAAAAACCAGAGTCAGAGTCACACATTCTTAACCTTATACTATTCTAGAATATAGTTTTAATCTAGCAAACGTTCTCTGCCTTTTTATATTGTGGCTGTTGTTGCTTTTTGATTGACTCTTTTGAGGGTTTTATGTCAGTTAACCTGAAAGACTAAGGCTTTTGTAAACCAAAGTCAAAGAACTCTGCTCCAAAGTTTCCCTGAGACAAGTGCAGCCGACTGTCATGGTTTGTTCAGGACTGAGGGTTTTCTCTGACCACAGAACTTTTCTGCCCAAATCAAGAACATTCAGGGCAAACCAGGATGAGCTGATCACCCTAGATGCAAGGAGGCACAGACTTGGATATTTACTTTAATGGTTATAAGGTTCAAGATAAATCCCTAAAAATAATAATAATCCAGGGACTTCCCTGGTGGTTCAGTGGTTAAGATTTAAGACTGTGCTTCTAACGCAGGGGGTAGTTTTGACCCCTGGGGAAACAAAGATCCCACATGCTGTGTGGCACAGCCAAATAAAATAAAATAAAAATTAGAAAGAGGCTACTCTTAAAAAACAATAATCCAATATTATGCAGCCACACTTGATTGATAAATGGTTTGATAAGCATCCTCTGCTTACGCTTTTGCAAAACTCATCATGTTTTTGACTCTGCTTCGTGTCTAATTTTTCAATGGACAGTAAACTCCATGAAGGCAGGGATATGCAAGTCTTTCTCACTACTCAAACCTCACTGTATTCCCATAATTGAGGTAAATAGCAAGTTTTATTAACTATTTGTTGAATGAAGGAATAAGTTAATGATGCCAATACTTCACAATTAAATATAGAAAGCAGAATTCAGCATATATTTTCTGAATGCCCAGCAAAGACAATTTTAACCAGTATTTAAGACTGCAGCCCTGGTTGGTAGATTATGTCGCCTGCATGGAGATCTGGACAAGCATCCCATGCAATCATCTTAGCCTTCCAGGTAAGATTTTGGACGTTTAAATAATCTGATCAACATCAGATGCAGACCTTAGCCTCTAAGACCTCAGAGGCTTCATGCAGTGAGGGTACAGATAAAAGTAGGGGGTATTAGGGAATCTGGAGACACTTAACCCAATGCTAAACAGCACTGGTCCATGTACGAGGGTCCTAAGGAGTAACACTGCAAGAAAATTAAACTAAATCAAGTAGAAATTAAAATAGTTCTACTCAGTCCTTGTCCCTTTCTCCAGAGTTGAACCCCTCAGGGCCATTAAATGATTGGTCTCTGTTAGGCCAAGAAGGAGGGAGTAGGGTTAGGAGGGCAGTTGGAAGGTGGTATAATTCTGGACCTGGTCTGAGCTTCAGATGGACTCAAAGTCATGTCTGGCCTTTGGGAAAATCTGGGTTGAAGATTTGGCGACAGACCTGAAGTAGCACTGGGTCAGTTGGAGGCTGATCTGAAGTAGAATCTTGAAGACACAGAGCCCTGGACTGGCAAGTCCAAATGGGAGATACCACATCTCAATGCATGATCTCTCACTCCTTTCTCCCTTTCCAGAGGAACATCCGGGTGGGACCCAGGCTAAGTCATAAAAGGATGAATTAGTGGCAAGAATCCTTAGTTTAGATGCTCACCAGAAAAAGAGGTGTGAG
The DNA here is from genome assembly GCA_006410935.1 of Redunca redunca. NCBI lineage: Eukaryota > Metazoa > Chordata > Mammalia > Artiodactyla > Bovidae > Redunca > Redunca redunca. The sequence goes on from SJYQ01001657.1 coordinate 10,203, forward strand.
GGGCCCTATGAAGTATCAATTAAAGACTGATAGACAAGAGTATTTGAAAAAGAACTTCCCAACTGTGAAGGAATTTTGAAATGCATGATGAGATTGGTTTTTTAAGCATCAGCGGAGTACTTTTCATGTGTCTGTCACACTAAAGTGGGGGACAGAGGTACTAAGACATCAAAGTACAGTCAAGGAGATAAACGGAATGACCATTTAAGAGCAAATACTGTTTGCCGTGCAAATGACCTTACTGAATCCTTGCAGAAATTCCAATGAAGACTTTTTCAGGGAAACTGGGGTTTAGACAAGTAGCTTTTTGTAAAGGTCATATGGCTGGGATTCGACAGACATGAAGAGTTATGCTATATGACTTCAAATCTACACTTTTCCCATTATACTACCCTGCTTTCTTTTGGAGATGCAATACGACCAAGGTCTAAACAGCCTTAGAAATGGGGAAATTATTAAATCTGGGTGAAGAGGATCATCATGGCTGCCATGCTGTTCAAAGGGCACTGGAAAGACTTTTATCTCCCCAATTTTCTCTACTAAGCACACTGCCTGAAATTCTGGGATGCATTGCTTTGAGATGAATATTGGGGTCATGGTGCTCAGAGTCATTCTGAATGGACTAGTTTGATCCAGAGGTTGTAGGGCAAGGTGCTCTGTATTCCTCCTCTCTTGTCACCTCTATTCTGATATGTTCCAGATGCTCCAGCAGCGCCATTTCTCAATATTAGCTGTGAACTCGGAGCACTGTTTTCTCTTCTCTTTGGTGAGATTGTCCTTTGCCCTTGAGGGAGGGGGAGGGGTGCAAATAGCCTGGAGAGTGGCCAGATTATTCCATTTTGCAATCTTCAGCCACAGCTGCTAAAGAAAACTTATATTGTGTTTTCATTCAGTGGGGAAAACATGTTTTGTTTTGCACTCTTGCGTAACCATGAAACATCTGGGGTAACTTAGCTTAAAACTTCCCTCCAGTGTCACATTTGGGCTAAATGATATAGAAAAAATGTTCACCTTGAAATGTAAGCTATAACAGTATAATAAGTCATTATTACACGTGTTTGGATGCAACCCAGTAGGGAGTCATCCAGGACTTAACAGCCCAGGCCCTCTAAAATAAAGCCCTGCCTTCATGCTATGTCACATTGGCCCTTGTAAATAAATGTTGTTATTGTTCAGTCGCTCAGTCATGTCCAACTCTTTGCGACCCCATGGACTGCAGCACATAAGGCTTCCCCAACCTTCACCATCTCCCAGACCTTGCTTAAACTCATATCCATTGAGTCGTTGAAGCCATCTCATCCTCCGTCGTCTCCTTCTCCTCCAGAAAATGGGTATTTGGGCACTCAAGAAAGCTTAGAAAGGACACTTCAGTGCTTTCAAATGGTGTTATCAAACTTGAGTGGGCATCAAAGTCACCTGGCTAAGGCTAAGTCACTTCAGTCCTGTCCGACTCTGCGACCCCATAGACAGCAGCCCACCAGGCTATCCTGTCCCTGGGATTCTCCAGGCAAGAACCATTTCCTTCAATGCATGAAAGTGAAAAGTGAAAGTGAGGGCGCTCAGTCATGTCTGACCCTCAGCGACCCCATGGACTGCAGCCTTCCAGGCTCCTCCGTCCATGAGATTTTCCAGGCAAGAGTACTGGAGTGGGGTGCCATTGCCTTCTCCAAGAGACACCTGGAAGACCTGTTGAAACTAAGGTTGGCTCCCATCTCCTGGGGGTTTCTGATTCAGCATCTCAGAGAATTTGCATTTCCAATCAGTTTCCAGGTGAGACTGAGGCTACTGGTCTGGGGACCATATTTTAAGAATCTTAGTTTTAAACCTTGGTCAGCCTGAGTGAGGAGTTGAATGCAATACAAAGATTGGTAAAAATTGTACACACTGGCAATGCCGTTTCATGTTCTGTTTTGTTTTTATAAATGGGTAAGAATTGGTGACAAAATGAGATGATGACACTTAGTCATTGATGGTGAGAGGGCCTTTGGAACAGACTTTCTAAAAAACTGCTGCTGCTGCTGCTGCTGCTGCTAAGTCGCTTCAGTCGTGTCCGACTCTGTGTGACCCCATAGACGGCAGCCCACCAGGCTCCCCCGTCCCTGGGATTCTCCAGGCAAGAACACTGGAGTGGGTAGCCTACCAGGCTCCTCCGTCCATGGGATTTTCCAGGTAAGAGTACTGGAGTGGGGTGCCATTGTCTTCTCCGTCTAAAAAACTAATTGGCGGTAAATAAATATTTACAGGTATTGAACTAGTAATCCCACTTCTAGGTATCTCTAAGGAACTCATCAGAAATGTATGCAAAGACTAAGGTATAGGAATATTTACTGCAGTTTATAAAAGTGGTAGGGACTTGAAAATCACACAAATACCCAATAGTTCATAAATTACAGTAATATCCATACAATGGAGTATGCCACTATCAAAGGAAATTTTTTTTAATGATGAGAGGAAAGGCTTGCAATATACTATTAAATGAAAGCTCAAGGCACAGAGCTACATATATAGTACATCAAATACAAAATTCATATATACTGCTTAAATAGCATACCACGTAAGAAAATGCACAGAAATGTTAATAGTCATGAATTCTGGATTGCATTACAATTGCACAATAGATATTAATCATTTCCTCCCTACTTGATCTTCTAAAACAACACATCCTACCCATAGCCCCATCCTTCCAAATACAAAAGGGGAATTTTAAGCTGCCATATGTATATCAAGTGGCCCCACCCTTCCAGTGATAGGTGATTGGACCTAAAAAATGATTGACCCAGGGTGAACCTATCAGAGGCTTCAACACAAAACTGGACTAAATCCAGAAACTGTGGTTAGGAAGCTGTGGGATATATATGCACATTTAGGACTGGTGACCCCCTCGGGTTGTGTGTCATTAGAGGCCGCTGATCTGTAGCTCTACTGGTTATTATCATCTACAAGTTCAGTAGCTAAGCAGCACACGCACACACACACACACAAATCTTCTTTAAAAAGCATGGGTGGGGAAAGGTTGTAAACATTAAACAGTAACACTTTTGTCCCTGATACATTCCCAACAACCTCCTTTTTTTTTTTGACTGGAGCTAATTAGTGTGTATGTGTCACTCAGTCCTGTCTGACTCTTGGAGACCCCATGGACCGTAGCCTGCCAGGCTCTTCTGTACACGGGATTTTCCAGACAAGAATACTGGAGTGGGTTGCCATGCCCTTCTCCAGGGGCTCTTCCCTGGGTTGGGAAGATGGAAATGTACCAGAGACAAAGGTGTTACAGTTTAATGTTCATAACCTTTCCCCACCCATGCTTAGGCAGGGTCTTAAATTAACAGGTGACTTGTTTATTCTTGCCTATTTGTTTTTTCTTAATCTCCTACACTCAATACATTGTCCCTTTAATAATAGGAAAATCTTATTAAAATTAAAACACTGAGCTGCAGGTAGAAAAAAATTATTTACTGAAATGTTTCCTAGTTAAGGAAACTCAGCCCCAGACCTTCTTATTTTTGACACGCTGAGCTTCAGAAACTGAGAGACTGTCTTGGTTTCTTTTAGTTTGGTTCAAAATCCAGGGGACAGTTTATTAAGTTTGGAATGTGTCCAGGCAAAATTCTTGTTGTATGCAGAGCAAAGCCCTGTCACTTCCCCCAGCAACTCTCTGAGGATTCCAACAGCAAAGACATGCTGAATCAAAGATGCAGGGCGTGGTTTTCCCCATTGATTTATAGACTTGAAAATTGGAGGGGTGAGTCATCAGCAAATTGGATTGGGATTGTTGCAGAGCATCCCACACTTTGTCATAAAAATCCTCCCGCAGTGTCATGCTAACTCCACTGTGGTTTTTCATTTTTAGAAATGAGTGAATGCCACATAGTTGGTTACCACTTTTTGGTGATACGTCAGAGTTGCGTGACGGAGAAGGAAGGCAATGGCAACCCACTCCAGTACTCTTGCCTGGAAAATCCCATGGACGGAGGAGCCTGGTAGGCTGCAGTCCATGAGGTCGCTAAGAGTCGGACACGACTGAGCGACTTCACTTTCACTTTTCACTTTCATGCATTGGAGAAGGAAATGGCAACCCACTCCAGTGCTCTTGCCTGGAGAATCCCAGGGACGGGGGAGCCTGGTGGGCTGCCATCTTGGGGTTTCGCAGAGTCAGACACGACTGAAGTGACTTAGCAGCAGCAGATTCGCGTGAAGTTGCATCAACTCCAAAGAGTAAAACAGTTCAGGACAGAACTATTCTGAATGAGCCTATTAGGTAATTCTTATCCCTCTCAAGGTCATCGTTTTATCCTCTTCCCCACTGGGGATCAAATTCGAACTAAAACATGATTGGAACTGGTTTAAAGAATTTTTAGAAACGCTGTAAGGTCTTTAAAGGGAGGCCTGCTTCTGTCATGATTGATTTTATCCTCAGTTTGTTGAATCAGTGAAAAAACATTCACATAGTGCTACGAGGTTAACCCAGAGGATGAATACTTAGAAGTAACTTCCTGAGTGGTCTGGTTTAGGGATCCAGAATAGTGGTTTAGAAGCCTGGGAAGATGTTGGAGATCAAACTGTGATACAATTTAGAGTTTCCAAAAGTGTGTCTAGTCTAAAAGGATGAAAACATTGTCAAAAAGGAGAAAATTATTGTCACTTTAATAAAAGAGGAAATCTAGACCAGGGAAGTTCCATAATTAGAATCTAAGAAAGATGTCATGACCATGAGGAGAGTAATTTTGATCTGAAACCATGGTGTGGATCTATGCCTAGAGTGAAAGGGGACCTTATTTCTGAAGAGTTTCCAAGGCCTGAGAGAGAAACAGCCCTTAACAATGGATTGCCAAGAAGAGGTAACCTAAGTCTAAGTTTGCAGTTGAACCAATACCTATTGTACACAGCTATTTCCTCATTGAGATTAAACATCATATACAGTCAAAAGAGCTAACTAAATCTATGATGATAGAATAGGAGGATGAGGGTTAAGATGAAGAAGAAAGTACTGATTACCTTTTCCTTAGGGAGCCTTTACCATGACATATATATCAGGTGATATTTGTCGTATAACATGTAACTCCACAGTGTAATGACTTAAAACACAACCAGTAGTTCAGCTCACAATTCCATGGGTTCGTTGGGAAGTTCTTCAATTTGGACAGGCTTGACTGATGCTATTGGACTTACTCAAGCTTCTCTAGTCAGCGGCCACATTGGCAGTGGCTGGCTGGATGATCTAGGATGGTCTCATTCAGATGTTTGGCATTTCCAAGGCTCTTGTAAGAGTCTGATTTCTTCTGCACATGGCCTCTCATCCTCCAGCAGGCTAGCCTGGGCTCATTCATGTAGTGATATTAGTTTCCAAGCACAGGAGGAGGACAAAGCTCGATACTCAAGCATTTTCAAAGCTTCAGTATGCATAACTTTTGCTAATGTCCTATTGGTGAAAGTGAGTCATATAGCCAAGCCAGATTCAAGGAGTGGACAAATTTTACCTCTTGATGACAGTAGAAGAATTTATGGTCACTTAAAAAAATCTGTTATAGGGTTGGTAAAGAAATAAACTGCTCCTTAGAACTTATAGACAAATTGTTGGGATATCAGGGAAACAGTTGTTGGATATAGAAATTCTTCATTTCCTAACTGGTGGTAGCAAAAATACCTGAATGTCATTTAGTCCAGCTAAGGCACACTCTGTTTAGGGACGCCCTGGGTTATGTTATCACACTGTCCAACATCACTTTTGAGACCCTGAATAGAACCATGTTAGAACAATCCTGGAGGTGTTCTAGATGTCTGGAATCTGTCTGTTCTGAAACTATTAATAACAAGGCAGGGACAGCCTCCTAGAAATATCTGAAGACCCATCCTTACTCGCACCAGTGGAAAGAGGACCTACTGTTTCTTCAAGGGCCGGGATTAAGATCCAGAAGGGACAAAGGGTAGATGGGTGAGTAGCTGTGATAGGGCAGGTTAGTAGTTTGAATGGAATCAGGGGAAAAAAAGGATATGAAAGGTAAGCTTGCTCCCAGAGGGAAGTTACAAAAACATTTGTTTTTCAAAATTAATAATAAGCTGGAGTCATCTGTTACCTGGAGGAAAGTTTCGGGAACATTTAAAAGGACAGGTGGGAAAAAAATTTGATAGTCTCTTGAAGCAGTCTGAATTTTTATTAAAGACCACGAGTTAGGGAAAATTCTAATCTCTGCTCTGCCACTGATCAGTCAGTTAGCTGACCCCAGACAAATCACCTCATTTAGTTTTCTCGTTGACAAGATGAGGGATTTTGGCTGGATGATTTTTCCAAAGTTCTTTTCAGCTCTGAGATCTTCATGGAAGCTAGACAGAGAAGAATAGACATGTATGTCAAGGGAATCCACTTCAGACAGCATGGAACAGATATTGAGGAAGATCTAAAATCTCTAGAGCTTTAAAAACATGGTAGATCCCTATTATTCATACAACAAATATTAACTGAGGATCTACTCTATGCCAGACAGAGCAATCAGTGAATGACAGCAGCCTGGCCCCACCTCTTTAGAGATTTTAGTATCATTTGGGCTTGATCAAATTATTTTAGAGAAGAAGTCACATTTGTAAACATATCCAGCTTCATTTTTCCATCATTTCTGATAAGAAACTGGATGGGGTTTACCAGAAATGAAGAGACTGGATTGTTGAGAAAATTTCAGGCTGCGGTTACATCAGATAACTTCCCTGATCTTTAGTTTCTTAATCTGCAAAATGAAAAGAGCAGACTGGCTCATCCCTAAAGTTTCATTCAACTCGAAAGTTCTGATACGGCTGCCCAGCCTTTCTTAGGAGCTTTAGCTCAGCAACCCCATCTAGCGTCACTGTGTGACCTTATTTGAAAACCTTCAATAGTCCTATTGACTGATGAGAGGCCACTGGAGTCTGGACATTAACTGAAGACAGGCTTGAGAATCAAGATCTAAGGGGTATAGGGTTGATGGAAGTTACAATTAACGCCGACATAATGTTTATTCTGTGTTGGGCACTCTTTCCAGCAGTTGATGTTCATTTAATTTTCACAACAAGCCCATGATAAAGGTACTAATAACAGTCCTATTTTACAGATAAGGAAACCTGGTACAGAAAGGTAAAGTAACATGCCTGGTAAGTGGCAGGGCCAGGATTCAAGTCCAGAGAGTGAGCTACAAGATCCATCCTCTTAACCACCACACAGCCCCGATTCTAGCTAAAAGTTACGCAGTTCTCACCCTCTGTCAAGCACCGTTTCTGAAAGTTTTGCATATCGTAACTTACTTAACCCTCTCAACAAAAATAGGATGTCTGTACTAAAATCACAATTTCTCAGACGAGAAGGCTGAGGCCCGGGGAGATGAAGTAACTTATCTAAGCTCATATAGTTGATAAGTGGTGCAGCCTGCATTCAAGTTTCTGTATTCAGCCAGGATAGGTGCATTCAGGCTGCTGCCATCTTCCTAGAATTTTTCTCCTACTTTCTCAATGTCACTGCTTCATTATTCTTGGCACAGAAAGGGAAGAGGCAAGCATCAAACACTGGACAGAGTTGGGGTCTTTCTGTTTGATTTTGTTTTGCCAGTTACCTCAAGAGCCAGTTCCAGAATACTCAGAAGTTGTTGATTAATAGATAATGCAGGCTTGTACAATTTTCTTGGTCTCTCCTGCTTCTTATTTTGGAGCAGTTTCGCTAGGTAAGTAATGAAGACATTAAATGCCATGAGAGTATTATAAGCTCTCCTTTAGGGATTCTACATCATGGCTTCAAGTACTACTTTTCTGTAAATGTCTCCCAAGGCTACATCTCCATGCCTCACCACTCTTAATTGCCTGAGAAAGGCATCTGCTTTCCTGCTCCATTATTCTCTCAAATTCAACATTTATTAGCAAATAACTTATAAGTATGCCAAGCACATTTGCAAACCCCTTAGACCTTTAGAACAGTGCTTGGCACATGGAAATACTAATGAAAGACAATCCTCACATTCAAGATAGAGACTAGTGTTAGGACCAAACTGGAGCTGGGGCAGGCTAGGCCTGAGGTTGAGTCTCTAGAAAAGCTGAGGCACTGGGAACTCTGGCAGGCAGTGTAGCTTGACCAATCAGAAGAAATCCCCAGAGCCCCAGCCTGAGCCAATCAGGAAAACCCCGCCCGTGCCAATCCAGATAGGGATGCGAGGTTTAAAAGTCCCGGGCGCGGAACTGGTTTAGCCAATCAGCTATGCTGTTACAAGAACAAAGAATCGTCTGATTAAAAGTAGATGTGATTCAGAGCTCAGGGCTCTCGTCAAGACTCCGCTGCACTGGATGAGATGGGAACCCTAGCTCGAGCTAGTAATAAAACCCCTTTATGTTTTTGCATTGCTGTGGACATCTTATTCTCTCAGTTTTGGGGACTCGGACTTCGGGCATAACAACTAGTGGGGGGATATTGGTAAACAGTCATTTACAGCAAAGTGATAAATGTTCTGGTGGGTTAAGCATGACATGCTTTGCTAGATGCGATGACATTTCATCCAGTCTTAAGGGAGAGTAAGAGTAGGGTCATGGTAGGTCTCTCGGACAACGGATTCCTAAAACTGAAATCACCATCTTTCTCCACAAACTGGCTCCTTCTTATTTTTACTAATTATACTGCTGTTTTTATGTACCCAGGCTTAAAAACTCAGTCATGGTGTACAAGTCTCTCCTTGCTCACCAATCCAGTGTCTAAATTAACCACTGTGTCCAATCAATTCTTCTTTCTTGTTGCCTCCGTTCTTTACCTTCCCCTACTCTAGTTCAGTCTTTTATCTTCTCAAGCCAAGACCATTATGGAAGTCTGTCATCTTAACCCTAGCCAATTCTCTCTCTTTTTTTGCGGGGCGGGGGAGGAGCAGTGCAGGCTGAAGCATGCTGGATCCTAGTGCCCCATCAGGGATTAAACCCTTCTCTGCTACAGTGGAAGCCAATTCTCTCTGTCAGTTCTTTTCACACCATATTCCAGATTCATTTGCCTAACATACTTTCCCACTAAAAAATTGCAAAAGGTCATTCAGAGCTCAAAGGATAAGGATTAATTCCTTGTTTTGGCAACATTCTGCCTCTAGCTTTCACCTCCCACATCCTAGGAATCTCATTGTAACAGCCTCTGCTTTCAATCTAATAACAATAGCGTCTGCCTGCAGTGCAGGAGACCCGGTTCGATCCCTGGGTTGGGAAGACCCCCAACCCAGAGAAGAAGGAAATGCAACCCACTCCAGTACTCTTGCCTGGAAAATCCCATGGACTGAGGAACCTGGTAGGCCACAGTTCATGGGGTCGCAGAGTCGGACACGACTGAGCGACTTCACTTTCACTTTCTTTCAACCCTTTTAGAGGAGATCCCCAACCTTTTTCCACCTGTGAGTGGTTTCATGGAAGACAACTTCCCACTAACGGAGGTGGTGAGGTAGGCGTGGGGAGAAGGTATGGTTCAGGCTGTAATGCGAGCTGAAAGGAAGTAGCGGATGAATTTTGTTGAATCACCCGCTGCTGACCTCCTGCTGGGTGACACAGGCTCCTAACAGGCCACCCACTCACCGGTAGCGATCTCCAGACCTGGGACTGGGAAACCCTGCTCTATCCCATCCTTTTCTGCATTCATGCCAGTGTTGACTTTATCTTTGCTTTCCATTTCTTTAAAAAAAAAAATATAACGTATCTATATCCTACTGCTGCTGCTGCTGCTGCTGCTGCTGCTAAGTCGCGTCTCTGTGCGACCCCATAGACAGCAGCCCACCAGGCTCCCCTGTCCCTGGGATTCTCCAGGCAAGAATACTGGAGTGGGTTGCCACTTCCTTCTCCAATGCATGAAAGTGAAAGTGAAGTCCCTCAGTCGTGCCCACTCTCAGCGACCCCATGGACTGCAGGCCTACCAGGCTCCTTCCTCCATAGGATTTTCCAAGAGTACTGGAGTGGGTTACCATTGCCTTCTCCTATTTCTCCTCAAAGGGTCATTCGAGTTTTACCTATTCTGTGAAGCCTACTTTGAATTTATTGAATTTATTGTTTGTGTTGGTCATTTGGCAATTAGCACGTGTTGCTTTTTTCTTTAGTCAGCTTCACAAAGGTGTGACTTACACAACTACAACTGTGTGTCCCAATGTAACGTTCAACACATCATAATATAAAAGTCTTGCATAGCCCCCAAACACTTCCTTCTGCCCCTTTGAGGTAGTGTCCTCCCTGCCCCAGTCCTAGACAACCACTTACTTCCTTTCTATTAACTCAGGTTTGTTTTTCTCTTTTCTAAACTTTCACATAAACAGAAATACTGAGTGTGTACTTTTTTGAGTCTGAATTTTTTCTCTCAGCATGTTTTCAAAATTCATTCATGGTGTTACATGAATGTTTGTTCAGTTTTTTTTTTTTTTTTTTTTCCTTTGCTGAGAGAATTTCGTTGTTTGAATATAATACTATTTGTTTATCCATTTACCTGTTGATGAGCATTTGGGTTGTTTTCAGGTTTTGACTTTTAAGAATATTTGTGTAAAAGTCTTTGTGTGACTATGTATTTTAGTGTCTCTTGGATAGATACCAAGGAATGAAATTATGCAGTCGAATGATTTGGGTATGTTACTTTGATGAAAGTTTGCCAAACTGTTTTCCAAAGTGTTGTGACACTTTATGTTCTCAGCAGCCATGTATGAGAATTTCAGTTGTTCTTTCTCTCTCCAACCCTTGGTTATTCTAAATACTTTGCACTTCCATATTGTGAGCGGTATGGATTTTTTTTGTTTGTTTTGTTTTTGGCCCTGCCATGTGACTTGTGGGATCTTAGTTCCCCAGGGACTGAACCCAGGCTTCCTGCAATGGAAACATGGAGTCCTAATCACTTGACTGCCAGGGAATTCTTATGTAAGTGGTATGGATTTCTAAAATTTCATTCTCCACAATTACTTATTGCTACTATATAGAAATAGTTGATTTTTGTACTTTGACTATTAACTCACTTATTGGCTTTAGAAGCTTTCCGATAGATCCTATAGGCATTTCTATGTATATGATCGTGTCATCTATAGAAAGAAACAGATTTTTATCTTCCTTTTAAACGTCTATGTATTTTCTTTCTTTTTATCTTTACTGAACTAATTAGGATCTTTAGCAGAATGTTAAATAGGAATATTGAAGAATGGATATCTTTGCCTTGTTCCTGATCTTAAGAATAAAGCTTTCAGCCCCTGAACATTAACTATGATATTATTAGTGTATACTTCACAGCTGCCATTCATCAGATTGAGAAATTAAGTTCCCTCCTATTCCTATTTTACTAAGAGGTTTCCTTTATTTTTTTAAATCATGAATGGATGTTGAGGTCAAATATTCTTTCTAAGTCTAATGAGATGATATGATTTGTATCCTTTAGTCTCTCAATGTGATGAATTACATTCACTGATTTTTTTTTTTTAAGTATTTGTTTATTCAGTTGGCTGCTCGGGGTCTTAGTTGTAGCACACAGAATCTTCAATCTTCATTGTGGTATATTCGAACCCTTAGTTGTAATATATGGGATATAGTTCCCCAAGCAGGGATTGAACCTGGGCCCCCTGCATTGGGAGTCTTAGCCACTGGACTGCCAGGGAAGTCCTTACATTCATTGATTTTTTTTTAATGTAAAGATAACCTTGCGTTGCTGAGCTAAACTATACTTGGACATATTATATTAGTCTTATAATATATTGTAGGATTTGTTTGCTAACAGTTAAATATATTTGCATCTATTCCACAGGGGATGTTGGCATGTAATTTCTTTTATTTTTTTTTTGCCTAGTTTTGGTAATAGAGTGATGAGTCAAATTCAAAACATGAAAGCAAGTGTTTAACAGTCCATTTCTCTTGAAAGAGCTGTGTAACACTGACATTTTTTCTTATGGGTTTGATAGAATTTATAAGTGAAGTCATCGGGGCCTAGACTTTTCTTTGTGAAAGGAAGGATGATTATAAATTCAATTTCTTTAATAACTGTAAAGATATTCAGATTTTCTGTTTCTTTTTGTGTCAGTTTTGATAGTCTGTTTTCAGTTCTAGAACTTCCATTTGACCCTTTTATTATAGCTTCCTTTTCTCTGCAGAGATTCCCTAACTCTTCTTTCCATACTGCTATTTAAACATATTTATAATAGCTCCTTTAAAGTTCTTGCCTGGTAATCACAACTTCTGGTTATCTTGGGGTTGGTTTCTATCAATTATTTTTGTCTTGATTATGAGTCATGCTTTCCAATTTCTCTGCATAAATAATAACTCTAAATTTTGCACAGGATATTTTGGATGATAAATTCTGTTTTCTTCTTCCAAAGCATGATGGATTTTGTCCAAATAGCCAGTTAACTTGGCTGGACTCAAACTCCCTGTTCCCACTATGATGGATAGCAACTAAAGTAAAGCTTCCAACTGCTGCTTTTTGCTGGGCCCCTTGAGGTCTCTCCATAAAACATAAAAGTGACTAGTCAAGGATCTGGGTAGAATTTGCAAGAGATTTTGGTTCCCCCTCCTGAGTGGCTTCTCATTTTCCATGACTATTACTTTTCTTCTGATAGTCCTTAGTTTTCACCTTTGACTCCTCAAGCCAGTAAGGCTGCAGTTTTCTGCCTGAGTTCTACTGCCTTTCACAGTGTGGAACAGGGAGCGTAGCCAGGTGGAAAGGCACATGGAGGACATCTCCCCTAAGGCAACTCAACTCTTGAAGACTGACTTCATGGTCCCACTTGCCTTAGATGCTCCCTAGTCCCTGCCTCCAGAGCTGTCTGGTGTGTTTCTTCCCCAAATTTACACGTCATCCATGGGAGGGTTAATCTGGTACAAGCTTTTTTGCTACTAACAGAGTAGGAACTACTCTATTTGCTTTCATGGAGAAATTTGTGGAGATTTAAAGAAATGACACCGTTCACCACTACCATCTTTCCAGAATTCCTAGAGGCTTATTTTTGACTGATCAAATTTTATATTCACACTTGCCATTTCTTTCTTCTCTCACCTAGGTCTAATGTTTTTACATGTGTATCTAATCAAGTTTTTTAAGAATAAGAAATAAATACTAGCTAAGCCAGCTCAAAGAATACATTCAAAACAGAATTTAAGCCCAGAATAAAACGCTTGTGACCTTAAATGTCTTAGGTGGTATGGCCCTATATACCACTCCAATCTCATCTCTAATCATTCTCTGCCTAGTTCATTATCTCCAGCGACACCTTAGCCGTCTTGCTATTCCTCAAATTCCAGAGCATGTGCTGTTCCTGATAGCTCAGTTGGTAAAGAATCCCCCTGCAGTGCCGGAGACCCTGGTTCAGCTCCTGGGTCAGGAAGATATGCCGGAGAAGGGATAGGCTACCCACTCAAGTATTCTTGGACTTCCCTGGTGGCTCAGCTGGTAAAGAATCTGCTGCAATGCAGGAGACCTGAGTTTGATCCCTGGGTTGGGAAGATCTCCTGGAGAAGGGAAAGGCTACACACTCCAGTATTCTTGCCTGGAGAATACCAGGGACTGTATAGTCCATGAGGTCACAGAGTTGGACACAACTGAAAGACTTTCACTTTCTTCTGATCATTCAGGCCTCTGATCATATATTGTATCTTCATAGAGGCCTTTACTGACTACACTACCTAGAAGAGTAAATGCTCTCCCCCACCTGAATGATGCTGTACCATCTTACTCTGCCGACTTTCTTCAAAGCAGTAATCATTATCTGAGATTATTCACTTATTTCCTTGTTTCTTATCTGGCTCCTCACTAAAAGCTCAGCACCAACAGGGCAGAATCTTTGTCTGTGTTAGTCACCAATGTATCCTTAGTGTCTAGGGCAACTGTCTGGCACAAGTATGTTTAGTAAGTATTTATTAAATAAATGAAGAATAATATGGAAGACGTTGAGGTAAACATAGCCCCCCAATAAACTCATCCAATAATAAAAGAAAATTTGATAATCAAAGATATGTATGCAAAAAGTAAATAGTAATATATAAACTGTAAGTTCCACATATTCTATTTAACATAAAGCCACAGCCTTTGCACAGCAAAGGAAGCTATCAATAAAACTAAAAGTCTGCCTACTTAATGGGAGAAGATATTTGCAAATGATATATCTGATGAGGGGTTAATAACCAAAATATAAAAAGAATTCAACTCAATAACAAAACTCAAATCGCACAATTGAAAAATGGGTAAAGGATGTGAACCGGCATTTTCCCAAAGAAGACATACAGAGACCAACAGGCACACGAAAAGATGCTCAACATCACTAATCATCATGGAAATACAAGTCAAAACTACGATGAGACATCACCTCATACCTGTCACAATGGCTATTACAAAAAAGATAACAAATAACGGGTACTGGCAAGGGTGTTGGAAAAAGGAAACCCTTTCCTACACTGTTGATGGGAATGTAAATTGGTGCAGCCACTATGGAAAATACGGAGATTCCTCAAAAAATTAAATATAGAACTACCATATGATCCAACAATTCCACTCATGGATATTTAGCCAAAGAAACCAAAAACACTAATTACAAAAGATATATGCAGGCCTACATCCATTGTGTTTGTATAACTTGATTCTTACATGCAATCTAAAAATATAAATCAGAGAAGAATTATATCAAAGGTAAGGTCTATTTTATATGATTTTATTTCTTTAGAGTGATAAGTAGTAAAAGAGTACAGATAATACTTATCAACGTCACGGATCGGGAAGGCTGGAATTTGAACCTAGGCAAGCTGGCTCAATAGGCCAAGTTCTTAAGAACTCTGCCATACTGTTTTTTACTATTTCTAAATTAAAAATTGCTAAGCACTGTGGTCAAGCAGAAGCCTATTTGCTATTAAGCTATTTGTTTACAACCCATTATATTTTCCCCAAATTAACAGCTGGAAGAGATACTACTACTAGCTATTATTGTAACAGTACTAAATGTTAGAGTAAAGCAGTAACATTATTTTAGGAAACATAATCATCAGCCCTCTATACATTATGAGGACTACTTCAGTAAGACGACATGATTGGCTTTAATGTTTTTAGTGCTTTCCTGAGAAAAATTAGAGTGTAAAATGGAAATTTTTACTTGTAGGGAAAATAAGATGTAGAAAGGAAGAGAATTTGAATATTTAGAAGGTAGTCTAAAACTGAGTACACTGGGATGACCCAGAGAGATGAAATGGGGAGGGTGGTGGGAGGGGGGTTCAGGGTTGGGAACTCATGTACACCTGTGGTGGATTCATGTCAATGTATGGCAAAACCAATACAGTATAAAATTTTTGAAATTAAAGAACTAAAAAAAACAAAAAAAAAACAACAAAAAAACTGAGTACCTACACATTACATGGAGAGGCTAATAAAAGGTATATGGAAAATGTAAGAAGGGTTATGGGAAGAAAAAATAAATGAGAGAGAAATGAAAAGAAGTGCTTTATAATTTTACCTAGACCATTGAAAAAATATTTCAGTGAGCACCTTTGGTTGCTGTTCAGTTCAGTTCACTTCAGTCCAGTCACTTAGTCATGTCCGATCCCACGAACTGCAGCACGCCAGGCCTCCCTGTCCATCACCAACTCCCGAAGTCCACCCAAACCCATGTCCATCGAGTAGATGATGCCATCCAACCATTTCATCCTCTGTCGTCCCCTTCTCCTCCTGCCCTCAATCTTTCCCAGCATCAGGGTCTTCTCCAATGAGTCAGCTCTTCACATGAGGTGGCCAAAGTACTGGAGTTTCAGCTTCAACATCAGTCCTTCCAATGAACACCCAGGACTGATCTTCTTTAGGATGGACTGGTTGGATCTCTTTGCAGTCCAAGGGACTCTCAAGAGTCTTCTCCAACATCACAGTTCAAAAGCATCAATTCTTTGGCACTCAGCTTTCTTTATGATCCAACTCTCACATCCATACATGACTACTAGAAAAACCATAGCCTTGACTAGACGGACCTTTGTCGGCAAGTAATGTCTCTGCTTTTTAATATGCTATCTAGGTTGGTCATAATTTTCCTTCAAAGGAGTAAGCATCTATTAATTTCATGGGTGCAATCACCATCTGCAGTGATTTTGGAGCCCCAAAAAATAAAGTCAGCCATGGTTTCCATTGTTTCTCCCTCTATTTGCCATGAAGTGATGGGACCAGATGCCATGATCTTCATTTTCTGAATGTTGAGCTTTAAGTCAACTTTTTCATCTTCTCTCTCACTTTCATCAAGAAGCTCTTTATATCTTCTTCACTTTCTTCCATAAAGGTGGTCTCATCTGCATATCTGAGGTTATTGATATTTCTCCCGGCAATCTTGATTCCAGCCTGTGCTTCTTCCAGCCCAGCGTTTCTCAGGATGTACTCTGCATATAAGTTAAATAAGCAGGGTGATAATGTACAGCCTTGATGTATTCCTTTTCCTATTTGGAACCAGTCTGTTGTTCTATGTCAGGTTCTAACTGTTGCTTCTTGACCTGCATACAGGTTTCTCAAGAGGCAGGTCAGGTGGTCTGGTATTCCTATCTTTTTCAGAATTGTCCACAGTTTATTGTGATCCACACAGTCAAAGGCTTTGGCATAGTCAATAAAGCAGAAATAGATGTTTTTCTGCAACTCTCTTGCTTTTTCGATGATCTAGCGGATGTTGGCTATTTGATCTCTGGTTCCTCTGCCTATTCTAAATCCAACTTGAATATCTGGAAGTTCACAGTTCACGTATTGCTGGCTTGGAGAATTTTGAGCTTTACTTTACTAGTGTGTGAGATGAGTGCAATTGGGCGGTAGTTTGAGCATTCTTTGGCATTG
>SJYQ01001657.1:27668-39886 GCA_006410935.1 Redunca redunca
TACTGTACAGATAAACTATAATTTATTAAAATAATCCATACATCAGAAATCTTTAAATATAAATCTTTTTTGCACATACATGAGCACCGAAGAATTGATGCTTTTGAATTGTGGTGTTGGAGAAGACTCTTGAGAGTCCCTTGGACTGCAAGTCCATTCTGAAGGAGATCAACCCTGGGATTTCTTTGGAAGGAATGATGCTAAAGCTGAAACTCCAGTACTTTGGCCACCTCATGCGAAGAGTTGATTCATTGGAAAAGACTCTGATGCTGGGAGGGATTGGGGGCAGGAGGAGAAGGGGACGACCCAGGATGAGATGGCTGGATGGCATCACTGACTCCATGGATGTGAGTCTGAGTGAACTCCGGGATTTGGTGATGGACAGGGAGGCCTGGCGTGCTGCAATTCATGGGGTCGCAAAGAGTCGGACATGACTGAGCGACTGAACTGAACTGATTACTTATTTACATTAAAAGCTTAAGAAACAGAATTTCCAGATATGTATTAATCAACCGGAACATGAGTCAAAAGAAAATATTTAGAATTAGGGAGAGAAAGACAAAATGATGGAAACTATAGAAAAGGTCATTAAAACAAATAGCAGATAAGATAAAAAAAAATAACATGTAATATTAATTGTAGCCCCAAAGTAAAACAGAGAAAATGGCACAGAAACAATATTTGAACAAATAATATCTGAGAATTTACCAAAATGAATAGAAGGCATTAATCATGGTTTTACAAAAGTACTAAATGTATTTACTAAAATGAAAACAAAGGGGACTTCCTAGTGGTCTAGTGGTTAAGAATCTGTCTGCCAATGCAGGGGCCATGGGTTTGATCCTTGGTCCGGGAAGATTCCGCATGCCATGGGGCAACTAAACCCTGTGCCACAACTATTGAACCTGTGCATCTCGAGCCCATGAGCAGCAGATACTGCGCCCAAACACCCTAGAGCCCATGCTCCACGACAAGAGGAGCCACGCAGTGAGAAGCCCAACCCACCACAACAGCAGCCCCACTTACCGCACCTAGAGGAAGTTCGCATGCAGCAGTGAAGACCCAGCACAGCCAAATACAAATGAGTAAATGAAAAGGAACCATACCTACGCATATTATAGTAAAGTTGGAAAACAAAGAGAAAAACTCGGGAGGAGACAAAAGATATATTCTCTTCCAGAGGACAACCATAAGAAACAGTAATGCCTAAACTCTTAAGGATACAGAAAGACTGAAATAAAAAGAGTGTAAAATGATGTCCTATGGCAACATTAACCTACAGAAAGCTGGCATTGCTCTATTAGTGCTATATAATAACACAGCTTCAAAACATGTAACACAAAATTGTTAGAGTTAGAAGGCTAAATATGTAAACTAAAAACTGAGGTAGAAGATTTTTAACATACCTCTCTCAGTAACTTGTAAGTAGGCAAAAATTCCACAGGGATAAAAAATTTAAACAACATGATTAATAGACATAAACGGAGAAATGTACCCAACTGCAGAATGCATGTTCATCTCAAGTGTACATTGAACATTCATAAAAACTGACCCATGTTAGGCCTCATATAGTTTCAATACATTTCAAAAGATTAAATCCATATGTTGTATATTCTCTGGTGACAGTATAATTGACCTAGAAGTCTTTAACAAAAATACAACTACTAAATGCCTGCACATTGGAAATGTTTAATATACTTCTAAACCCATGATAAAATTACAGTGGAAATTAGAAGATGTTTTCCACCAAATAATAAAAATAATCTGAAATCTAAAACTTGTGGGATTCAGTCAATGCTATGCTCATTATGTACATTTATGCTTAAATGTACATAATACTATAGAAAAATTTTATTAGGCTTAATTTAGATTGCAGTTTTAACACCATTTTATTTTTTTTTTTTAACACCATTTTAAAAAGTATTTCACAAGGTATTTCTACTGTATCTTCATTTCAAGAGTTTTTCCTCAAATAATACCACTCTACTGAACTCTACTTTTGGGAAATAAGCATGTCAATCTCAGCTGCTCCACCTGCCCTTTGGTACAAAAATCCTGAAAATCAATGGTCTAATTTAATGCTCAAGAAGTTAAAGAGAAGAATGGTAAATAAAACTTGAAAAAGTAGAAAGATGAGAGAGTGAACTGTAATGTTAAGGATGGACTTTGGGCGATAATGATATATCAATGTAGGTTCATCAACTGAAACAAATGTACCACTCTGGTGGGGGTTGTTGATAATGGAGAAGGCTACGCATGTGTGAGTGCAGTGGGTAAATGGGAAGCCTATCTTCCTCTCAATTGTGCTGGGAACCTAAAACTTTTCTTAAAAAAGTAAGGCCTTTAAAAATTAAAGACAAACACTGTAAATCTTTCAACATGCAGCTCAATGTTCATAGCAGCATTATTTACAATGGCTAAGATATGGAAGCAACCTAAGGGCTCATCAACAGATGAATGGATAACGAAGATGAATGAGGTCAGAGGAATTAATCAACTGGATATTAATTTTCTTTGGCTGTACAATGACCACATGTTTTATTTTCCATGTTCTGTGATTTTTAATTTCAATAGTAACCTTCATATAAAGTAAAATTACTTACTCGATTACCTCAACTTTGATTTCGATTAAGGGCTTATAAGAATTAAGTATTTTAGAAAGTACATTTAAACTCATGGCATAAAAAACAATCATTATTGAAAATAAGCATTCATCAGGAAAATATGCCAAATGAGTATTAATGATTATTGTTATTTTTTAATTTATTTGGTTAGGCCAGGTCTTTAGTTGTGGCATGTGGGATGGCATGTGAGATCTTTTTGTTTCAGTTGTGGCATGTGGAATCTTTGGTTGCAGCATATGGAGTCTAGTCCCTTGACCAGGGGTTGAACCTAGGCCCCCCACATTGGGGGGCATGGAGTCTTAGCCACTGGACCACAAGGGAAGTCCTGGATATTAATTCTTAACATAAGCTATAGTAATTACAGCTCTGTGATAATGGTGTAAAGATTTGCAAATAGGTAAATGGAACAGAATTTTAAAATGTGGAAACAGGCTAATGTGTGTATAACAGCTTGATTTATGACAAAGTTGGCACTGTAGGACAATGAGGAAATACTACTCTTTTCCATAAAAGATGCTAAGTCCGTAGGGATCTCTCTATGAGGAAAAAGTGAAACAAACTCCACTTTATACAGAAAAACACTGAATGGATTGTAGACATGAATGTAAACAATCATTATTGAAAATAAGCATTCATCAGGAAAATATGCCAAATGAGTATTAATCATTATTGTTATTTTTTAATTTATTTGGCTAGGCCGGGTCTAGCCAAATAAATAAGAAACAGTAATAATAACAATAACAATAACAACAACAATAATAATAATAACAGTAATTAATAATAAACTAGAAACAGTAAGTTTATGGAGAAAAGCAAAGTAGCATGTTTTAAGCATTAAGTATTCAGAAAAAAAGATTGTTGGTTTGGCTTACATTAAAATTAAGAACTAAAACAGTTAGAACTGGACATGGAACAACAGACTGGTTCCAAATAGGAAAAGGAGTACGTCAAGGCTGTATATTGTCACCCTGCTTATTTAACTTACATGCAGAGTACATCATGAGAAACGCTGGACTGGAAGAAACACAAGCTGGAATCAAGATTGCCGGGAGAAATATCAATGACCTCAGATATGCAGATGACACCACCCTTATGGCAGAAAGTAAAGNGATGGACATGAGTATGAGAGAACTCCGGGAGTTGGTGATGGACAGGGAGGCCTGGCGTGCTGCAATTCATGGGGTCACAAAGAGTTGGACACGACTGAGTGACTGAACTGAACTGAACTGAAGTACACCAAGAAAAAGAAAAAGGCTCAGTACAACAAAAAACACTATTAAGAGTGAAGAGGAGAAGAGGATGTGAGGAAAAAATTTATTAAGAACTCTAAATCAATAAGAAAAGATAATCCAACAGAAAAGTGGGCATTATCACTCGAGGCTATCCAAATGTTCAATTAACATTTGAAAAGTTGTTCCTTAATTTCATTTGTGAAATGAAAACTGCAAAGTAAACCCTTCAAAAGGACTCAATGTGAAAGAATGACAACCTAAATGTAAGGAAGAATGTGAAACGACATAAAGTCTGATTATGCTGCCAGGAGTCTGAAACCTGTATGCAGATCTAGAAGCAACAGTTAGAATCTTGTATGGAACAACTGCTTGGTTCAAGATCGAGAAAGGGGTACAAGGCTGTCTGCTGTCACCCTGTTTGTTTAACCTATATGCTGAGCCCATCATGAGAAATGCCAGGCTGGATGAGTTACAAGCTGGAATCGAGAGAGGTGGGAGAATGACAACCACCTCAGATATGAGGATGATACCACTCTAATGGCAGAAAGTGAAGAGGAACTGAAAAGCCCTTTGATGAGGGTGAAGGAGGAGAAGGAAAAGAGCTGGCTTAAGACTAAATATTAAAAACTAAGATCATGGTACCTGGGCCCATTATTGCATGGCAAATAGAAGGGGAAAAGGTGGAAGTAGTGACAAATTTCCTCTTCTTGAGCTCCAAAATCACTGCAGACGGTGACTGCAGCCATGAAATCAGAAGACGATTGCTTCCTGGCAGGAAAGCAACAACAAACCTAGACAGCGTGTTGAAAATTAGAAACTTACTCTGCCAACAAAGGTCTGTAGGCTATGATCTTCCCAGTGGTCATGTATTTGAGAGCTGGACCATAAAGAAGGCAGAATGCCAAACAACTGATGCCTTCAAACTGTAGTGCTGGAGAAGATTCCTGAAAGGAAAGTAAGGAGATCAAACTAGTCAGTCTTAAGGGAGATCATATGAAAATGACACATAGAAGGATATTTACAGCAGTGTTACTTAAAATGGCCCTCAAACGTTAACAATCTAAATGTCCAATAATAGAAGAGATTTTTAAAATATTGGTATATTTGAACAATGGATTGCTATATAATAATGTAAACAAATTACTGCTATATTATATGCAACAACATGGATAAATCTCACAAATATAATGTTGAATAAAAAAGCCAGATGCAAGAAATGCCAACAATATGAATCTACTTATATTAAGTTCAAAAGAAAGCAAACTTGGTTGCTTTGAGGAGGGCTGAGGGACTGAGGCTTGGGCTCTTGAGTTGCTAGTAATGTTTTATTTCTTTGATTTACATAGTGGTTACACATGCTCAGCTTCTCGTCATTTAATGATCTAAGCACTTTGCTGTACTTTGCTGTATCAGAATTTAAAGTTTAAAAAATACAGTTGGGTTAGAAAAATAAGAATGCAAAATTAATAGTTAAGGAGAGACAATAATCCTAGCTATATGAAACAAATTACCAGTGTATGGTGCTCATCAGAACCCCCTTTCTTCCTTGGGGGTGGTCCCTAATCTTTCCTCAAGCTCCCTGAAGACAGCCTACATTCGTACTTCTATTTATCTACCTATAGCACTAAGATTCTAAAACAGTGTTTAAAGTTGTTTAGTTGCAAAGTTGTGTCTGACTCTTTTGTGATCCCATGGACTGTAGCCCAACAGGCTCCTCTGTCCTTGGGATTTCCCAGGCAGGAACACTGGACTGGAGTGGGTTGCCATGCCCTTCTCCAAAGGATCTTTCCAAATCAGGGATTAAACCCAGGTCTCCTTCATTAAAGGCAGATTCTTTATCATCTGAGCCACTAGGAAGTCTCAAGAACACTGGAATGGGTTGCCATTTCCTTTTCCAGGGGATCTTCCCGAGCCAGGGATCAAACTGGCTTCTCTTGCATGGGCAGGTGGATTCTTTACCACCAAGCCACCAGAGGAGCCCGTGTTTACAACAGCTCCTCAATAATGTTGTAGAATGACTGGAAATTTGCTGTTTAGTCAGTTTGTCCTGAAAAGAAAGTGAACGGGGGAAGGAGTGAGAGGTGGGTGGCACAGGTAGTGTTTTTTAGAAATGCTATGGGAGTCCAGATCTGGGTAAAAATTTACTGCTATCAAATCTAAATTTATTGCTATCAAGGCTAAAAATATTTACTGCTATCAAGTCTATTTATTGCTATACTTTTAAAGTACTATTGTTAAAACCTACACAGTCTCCTAATAACTCAGCATATATAGTAATGTAATATGGATTGTTAGAAATGCTGGCTGGATATCTTTATTAATTGAAAAACAGAGTTGGTATCTATTCTGGATTTCTTAATAGTTAGCCTTTGTTGTATTATAAAACGTTTGGTTGTTTTATTAGCCTGGCTTTTCTTCTCCCAGTTTTTGATTAGATGGTAGAATTATGAAAAAGAGAAAAACAGTATAAAGGTGTGTGTGGCACATGTTTAATATTTAACTCTTTTACTACATATTTACATATATATATATAGATAGATGTATAGCTAGGTAATGATGGTGGATAGTGAAAGAAAAAGGCAGAGATTTCTTGAATGCTATACAGTTTGGTGAGAAGGAAAATAGGCAGATAACTGAAATTCCATTGTACTAAAGAAAACTATTCTCATAGTCATATAATCATTCCACAAATATTTACTGAATTCCTTAAATTTGCAAAATATTGTTCTAGTTACTGTTAATAATGAACAAATCAGATAAGAGCCCTGTGGTCAGAGAGCTTCCATTCTAATGAGGACAAACATAATATTAAGCAAAATACATAATTATTTCATGACAACTGTGATGAGTGCAACTAAAGTATATGTGCTACAGAAGTGTTTGAAGAATGAGAATATAAAATAAGGAGATGAAAATAAGGATGTTTGAACAGATTTTTGAAGTAAAAGGATTTAATCGGTGATGATAGGGAATGGCAGGGGCATAATTCCAGGGCATTATATGAAATAGTTCAGAAAAGGCTTGGTAGGAAAGAATATATAGTATGTTCAAAAACAGAAAAGATCAGCATGATTGGTGCACAGTGAGCAACAAAGACCATGGATTGGAGCAGGACTGCTGTCGCAAGCAGGGGCAAAAAGCATGCAGGAAATTTGTTAATAATTTTATTCTCCACCTTAATAATTGCTGGACGTCATTAAAGGGTTGTAGGAAGGAGGTTGGTATTGCAGAAAGTTTCTGTCTGGTGATTGGACCTAGAGAAAAGATTATAGGCTCCTGAGGAAATTAACCTTGGATTGACTTCCTTGTGCATAAATTGTGGATCTAGACTATATGATCACTTAGGTTTTCTTCAGCTCTAAAATTCAAGAATACCTCTGTATATTCACAACCAGAATGTCAGTTACAGGTCCGCTGACTTCTTGGTGAACTCTTCCTAACTCTAAGACTGAACACCTTTTAGATCCAATGAAGAGTCATAAGTTAATCTATGTTATGGTGATAGGGCTGAAGTTTGACTAACCCAAAGAAGGCTGAGAAGTTAGGAAGTTGGGAAGAAGGCAGTAGTGACCAGATGCAAAATACATGTAATCAATCTTATGAGTACCGAGAAAGAAGGCAGAAGAGAGCAGGATAGGAGAATTCAACTCACTGGAACGATTTAGTTTAAAGGCAACTAGTCAAGAGGAAGTTTAGGAGGGGGAAGGGATGTCCATCAGCAAAGCCTTATCTTCGTCAGCATCTTGCATTCCCATTCCCCCACCATTTTGACGGTATAATTGATCATTCTTGCAGCTTATCATGCAATGATATGCTATGCAGAAAGTTTAAAGTACCTCATTTCTTGAGATTTACTCAAATTAAGTCCTTTGCATTTAAAAACTCGGAAGCGGAGTGAAGGCTTCTCTATAATGTGAAGGGAAAGAGTTTGCGTGTGTGTTTTGGGGGACAGGAGGTAGAAGAAACTATAATTCCAGAGTGTTAATGCTAAATAGGCTCTTGGAGATCACTGATGAACAAAAACCTTCGTGGTGAGGTGATTTTCCCAAGATGACACTAAGTGGAGGAGCCTAGCCACAGATTGGGGTTCTTGCAAGACCCTCGGGTGGCTCTTTGGGTGGCCCTTTATCTGTGAAGCCGAAAGCCCTCTTCGTGGGCTAGAGGAGTGTACAGGAGGCTGGCCCTGGGGTAGCCTGGGGCTGCCTGACTGCCTGGGGCTTTCCTCCCTTCCCGGTCGCCCGCTCAGTCTCCCTCTTCTTTCCCCATAGGTTTCAGCGGGGAAGACACCGGGTGCAAGATGGACGCGGCGCCCGCCACGGGTCTCAGGAGCTCGGAGAAGTGCAGATTCTTCTGGATAACCGAAGAGACATCAAAACAGGCGGGAGCGAAGTGCTCGGAGCAGATGACGGAGCTGTCCCTGCCCCGGTACCAGTTGGCCGGCGGCCCCGCACGAAGCGGTCCCACAGCAGCCGTACGGCCCCGTCCTTTGGGGAAGCGAAACAGCAACTTCCCGGACTTGGTGGTGTTGCCGCAGCGGATGGGCACGGCAGCGGCCTCGGGGCTGGGAGCTGGGGAGCTGGGGACCTGCATCCTGAGCACGGCCTCGCACTCCCATTGCCCTCACCTGCCGACTCCGTGTCGGCTGCTGCTTCTTTGGCCGCGAGAAAGTGCCAAACTGCGGCCCCTACCTTGGAGAGTACCCGGCTTTTGGCGGTCCTCCTCCTTCCAGCAGTCTTCCCCTGAGAGCAGGCGAAGGGATACAAATTTCGCGCGGGCCCAGCTGAGGTGGGAGGTAAAGAGGGACGGACCGGAAGTGGTGGTTGTCATAGCTACCGAGGTGGCCGGCCTCTTCCTCGTTTTATTCTCCTCTCCACCCTAACGCTCTGTTTTTCTGAAACTGGGAAACTAGAACGAGGAAATGCTGATATTTTAGGCCCCTCAAATATAACCAGAGGCTCTAACGAGTCCATTGACCAGTAGATTTGGGAGAGGACCAGACCGGAAATGGCAGTTTCCATGGTAACTCCCGAGCGGGTTGCCTAGGAGATGACCCCTTTCGGTCTCTCAATCTGTGCTGTAGCGTCATTTTAAGGCAGATCTAACTGATCTTCTTGGACTATCTCCTGCCATGATTCCCGGGAAATACCGCTCTGTTTCTGGCCGGGCTGCGAGCAACGTAGGTTGGGTTTCCTACTTTCTCTTGATTTCCATTCGTACCGTCCTTTCTGACTGGCGTCTTTGTCCTAGGTGATGAGCTGTATTGTTGAGACCAGGACCGCTCAGTCTACTCAAGCTATTGTCTGACCGAGGCTTGAGGTTCCTGGACTGGACCAAGGCACTTGGAGGGTATTTAACATTGAGTGATGGGTATTCAAAGCCTTGTCCAGGATCTGCGCTTCCCAGAAGGTGGAGCTGGTCTGCTGTGAAAGGCTAAGCTTCATTTAAATTCCTTTAACTGGTCAATTCCTTTTTTTAAAAAAATTAAGAAGATATTAACAGGCACCCCCACCTCCTTTACCTGTCTCACTGAGATATTTACTTAGACCTCAAATGGCAGGTGACGAAAGCCTGAAGTGCAAAATAGAGGGTTAAATTGCAGACATTTTGGAAGATAAATCACAGTGAAACCTTTTAATTATTAGTTGTAATTTTATTGTTTTCAGCAAATATCCAGAACATGATAATTTACCAGAAACAAACAAAAAGCGAGCATTCTGTTTCATTCTAATTTTTTTTTGTTGTTATATATTTATGTACTGTTTTGGGGAGGAGTGTGTGTGTGTGTGTGTGTGTGTATAAGTTAAGAGCATATTTTATGGTTTAATTTTTACATTGTAGGTGAACTGTGGGCTTCATCTGGTTATTCAAACATCATCGCTTCCTGAAAAAAACAAAGTAAGATTCAAGCAGATTTGTATTTAGATTGAATATAAATTGTTTTATATTCTGCACAAATAGCATGATTTAAAGAGCAGAGTCTAAACTGGAAAATTTAAGTATATTTACTTTGGTCTCTACTTTGAAGCTAATTTTTATTTTTTGCCTACACAAATCCAACTAGTAGTTACCAAAGAGAGGGAAGGGGGAGGGGCAAATTAGGGGTATAGGATTAAGTGATAAAAAATATTGTGTATAAAATAGATAAGCAAGAAGGATATATTGTCTATCTCAGAGAATTATAACCATTATTTTGTAATAACTTTTAATGGAGTATAATCTATAAAAGTACTGAATCACAACATTGTGTATCTGAAATTATTATAGTATTATAAATCAACTATACATCAATTAAGAAAAATCAAAACAAAACCAAAAAAAACCTCACCTCCTTTACAAACTGAATCTTATTTCATCAATTGCAAGGGGTAAGATGGGTTTGTTTTTTTTTTCTTTTTTGACATTTAAGCATTTCTTAAATCAAGATCCTTCTTGAAACTGATGGCAGATCATATTATTATTTTAATTGGGAAACTTTTTCTTTCTTAGTAGTGGGTAAAATGATGTCATGTTTTACGACTGATAGAATCTTATATTAGATAAAATGTGATAATTTGGGGTCCCATATCTAACATTCCAGAAAAAATTGATTAGCAGTGGAAATTTTTTAGGCCTAATGAGATTTGGAAATTAAGATCTGAGCATTCTTTTCCCCCCAAAATTTGCCCATATTCTCCCTGAGATTTCCTTAATTTCTGGCTTTTGATTTGATTTTTGAGATACACACGTTTTCTTACCCTCATGTCACCTGAGCACTCAGATATACTTAACCATCTCCCACACAACTGTGTCTCAAGACACAACACAAATTTTTCTTCTTTGACCAAGTTGGACACCTTCAACTGGCACAATTCAGGTTTTTCCTAAAAAGTTTTAAAATAGATGTTACTGGAGGAATTCTTAAATTAAGGACAAAGAAGCTGTGGTACATATATACAATGGAATATTACTTGGTTATAAAAAAGAATGAAATAATGGCATTTGTAGCAACATGGATGGACCCAGACATTGTCATACTGAGTGAAATAAGTCAGACAGAGAAGGACAAATATCATATGATATGACTTAAATCTAGATTCTAAAAAGGCACAAATGAATTTATAAAACATTCTCTGAATGTTGTGTCTTAAATGATGTTTTTTAGGTTGAATTCAAGCTAAACAGAGAAACGCCATCATTCCCTGGTCGACTCTTACAACATGACCTTGAAAGAAACTACTCAAGTAGACAAGGTATTGTCAGAGAATAGAGATCAGATATGATTTATCATCTTTAAGTAATATTGTTTAATAATATTGAATTTCTGGATCCAAATAGACTTCAATTAAAGTTGACATTATTCATTGGTTACCAAATTCATTGGACATTTGTTTAAATCAGAATTTATTTTATGTACACAAAATAGGTTATTTCTAATATAGGAAAAACTGTCATATTTTAGTTTGGAGTGGGCTATATACAAGAGAATTAGAAAGAATCTACCAAATAATGTCTTAGAACTAGGAAAAATAGCTAATTAGTGAGGGTAAGACTATGGGAACACATATTTAGTAAGTAAGGACACTGGAAAGAATGGAAAGTCGGGAGTAGAAAGGAAGCCATCTCTTTCCCTTACTAACATATATAATTATAGAATTATATCAGAGGGCTTTGACATTTGTGTGCATCATGCAAGATCTTATTAGGAATACAGATTCTTAGTGCTTCCCTCGTCCCCTTCCCCATTCTGACTTTGTAGGTCTTGGGTGGGATTTGGAAAAGTGTGTTTTAATAACTTCTCAAGAGACTGTGATGGATATGGTTTGTGGACCACCCTTTGAAAAATAGCCTCATATGATCTGGTTATATTTCTGAAATGTATTGTTCAATTAAAGGAGAAATCTTCTTTAGAACTTCTGAGTTGTTACTTCAGTTCAGTTCATTTGTCCAGTCATGTCCGACTCTTTACAACCCCGTGAATCACAGCACGCCAGGCCTCCCTGTCCATCACCAACTCCCAGAATTCACTCAGACTCGCATCCATCGAGTCGGTGATGCCATCCAGCCATCTCATCCTTGGTCGTCCCCTTCTCCTCCTGCCCCCAATCCCTCCCAGCATCAGAATCTTTTCTAATGAGTCAATTCTTTGCATGAGGTGGCCAAAGTACTGGAGTTTCAGCTTTAGCATCAGTCCTTCCAAAGAACACCCAGGACTGATCTCCTTTAGAATGGACTGGTTGGATCTCCTTGCAGTCCAAGGGACTCTCAAGAGTCTTCTCCAACACCACAGTTCAAAAGCATCAATTCTTCGGCACTTAGCTTTCTTCACAGTCCAACTCTCACATCCATACATGACTACTGGAAAAACCATAGCCTTGACTAGACG
>SJYQ01001657.1:40745-71704 GCA_006410935.1 Redunca redunca
ATATATATATATATATATATATATATCATATATACCATAAATTAACCAGTGGTACTCTCAGCCCAAAAAATAAAGATACTCTTTGTTTTAGTTAGGCTACTTGGTCTTAAACTTGGTGTATGATTTCTTTTAGGCGTTTTATATTAATGTTAAGAGTTAAGCCCTGTATCCTGGAAATTTTGTAAGAGTCAGGGACTGCTATACAGTAAAATCTCAGTCCCAGACCTTAATTGATTAAATCCCTTGAATAAGAATGCCAAAATATGTATATAGAGAGGAAGAGGTAGTGCTCGATTCTTAAGATCATGATGAATCATGAAAAGTACAAAATCAGGATTTTGATTACCAACACAGTCTTAAAGATAAGGCTGAGTGGACAAGCATATGAACATGTACTGTATTACCCATCCATCCAGCCAACCATCTGTCCATCCCCCTGCCCATCTCTCTGTCCATCTTTCTCTCTATCCATCCACTCACCCATCCTTCTCATCTATCCCTCCATCCATCATATATCTAGGGTGTGGTGTAGTAAAGACTCATACCAAATGTATACCATTATGCCTTTAAACACTTTAGGATTCTAATTATGAAAGAATTCATTCAGAATTTTTATACTAAAATGCAAATATTTCTGATGTTCTTTTTTTAACAAAAATGACATTCACAAAACAGATTTCTGATTAACTCTCAATAAATTGGAAAATCAGTTAATTTAATGGTTGCCTACTGAATTTAGATTCTGGAAAGAATATAAAGAATATAAAATGAGCTCCATTTCTCCAGGAGCTTATAAATTTAATTAGGAAGACAAAAGCTACTATTTGGTACATTAAATAGTGATATATGAAATTACCAATAACAGGAAATGTTTCAATTAAAATTTTGCTTTAAAGCAGGATGAAACAGTCCACATATATATATGTATGGGTGTTTGATACATACATCTACTGTATGTATATGTGTGTGGGTATTTATTGTGGATGTTTCAATTGCAGATCATTCTGGTCCCCAGTTGTTTAGAGGGTCTTGTTTGTGTATTTTAAGGCCTTTCTATCTCATCATTCTCATATTCTGCTATTTATTGTAAGATGTATATCATACTGATCATGATAATAAGCTCATCATGCAGATCGTGATTTTGACTTCTGTGTATAATAAGCGGTGGCAAGAGTGAGGATGAAATTCCTTTATTCACTGACTGTAAGTGAAATTTACTCCTTGATTATTGCCTCTACCTATCAAGTCTTATTAAATTTAAATTTGCTTTCTAAATTGAGCCCTGGCTTGAAGCCTTAACAAAGCAATTTTAAAAACCTAACTCTGACACTAGTGAGGGAAATCAAGGTTGTTTATTGTTTGGAGTTTTTCCTTTATTATTTTTAGCTGACCAGTTAATCCTTAATCAGTTGATCCTTACTCTAGTTTTTGTTTTTTTAACTATTCAGTTTTTAATTTCCAAATCAGTTTACTGACTTATTGTTGCTTGGGTATTTTGCTAGCAACTGGTCCTGTCACAAGACCAGTTCATTTATGAACATGATCTTTGTTCTGAATGCTTGTACTCTAGAACATCATTGTTATTTATCTTGGTATTTCATGGTATTCAGAAAAGTGGGGTATGAACACTAGTATTCTGTTCAATAAGCCAGATATGTGCACTTTGGTGCATATCTCACACACCTGGAGAGGTTAGCAGATACCATTGCTTTACAGCTCTTTACTATGATATGTGTGGAACTTGATTTTAAGATGGCCTCCCAGAGAATGATAGCTTCCTGTATTTAGGTTCATCTTTTTGTCTTATCAGTCAGTTTAAGCAGTAGAATTCTGTGGCACTTTATGTTCTCTTTTATTGCTTTTCACTTCCATCAACATCGGTTGCTGCTTTCAGGAAATTTTCTCTTGGTAGAAGAAACTAGTTTGTTCTGGTGTTCAAATTGGTACCTTTGACCCATTTCTCAAGTCTTACTTCATTTCTGGAGCTTCTCAGCATCTTTTATCAACTATTCTACATTCTTCTAGGTCTTTAGAATATATCTTAATATCCACCTCCACTGAAACCCATCTGTGATCTTCTTTAAGTGAAAAATAACCAGACACATTTATGTATGAATATATAAATGGGTATTGTTTTTTTATTCTGCGTTTTGTGCATGTTGTTCTGTACAGTTTATTACTTTCATATGCCCACTAGATTGAAAGCTACTTAATGGAAGGGTCAGCATCAAACCATCAGCTTATAAATCTCATAGGGGTGTCAAATACCTGTTAGACCCTAACTAAAAAACCTAACTGCAAATGTACAAGATTTATTGACTCTGCTTTGGTCTCTGCAATATTCTCTACCAATAGTAGCTAAACATACAAAGGAAAAAGGATGATTCGAGGTTTACATTTGCTATCCAAAACTACTTTCTCTATATTTCTCTAAAGTCATGTACTGTGTAGCTTTGTGATAAATTTTTTGATATTTTGAAGGAGATGGAAGAGTAATAAGTCCTTCGCCTCATAATAAATCATCCTGCATCTCATCCACAACAAATGTGACAGAACTATGTGGGCTGGAAATGAAAACTGCCACGGGCTCCTTATCAGCATTTGGAGATTCTTCCATTCAGACACCTTCAAAGTCCAGAATCCGGCAGGGCTGTCATAGTGCTGGCCCAAATGTATCTGGTAATGAGGGAACTATCATCTCAGTTACAAGAGAGTTAAGAGATAGTATTAGGAGTCAGGATTATAAGGGATAAATGTAGCGCTAGCGTAGTCCTATACTTTCAACCAATCTACAAGGCAAGGGAGAAATTATTTGATATGTACAGAACACAGTTTAGACCTGAGGAGGAAAACAAGCTGAACTTTAGTTTCAAATACAGAGAGCTATAGAAGCTGTGTTTTCTAGAAAGGATATTGGTAGGTGCCAAAGTTCTCCAAATATAAGGTGATTTTAGTTTCACAATCTGAACGATTTTTCTTATCAAGTAATTTGTATATTATTTTTAATAGGTGATCATATTAATTTGGTGAGCTCATCAATGCCTTCATTTCCCATTCTCCAACGTTCTTCTGAAGAGAAAATTCTTTACTCAGACAGGTTGACCCTAGAAAGGTGAGGACAACTTATTTAATTTTTTTGACTAGATAATATATAGACATAGTACAAGATTTGAAAGGTACAAAAGTCTCTCTTCCTCCCCCTTGTTTTTCAGCCGTTTAGTTCTCCTACCTGGGTATAATCACTGTTGCCAATTTTAAATTTATCCTTCCAGGAGTATGAAGAGAAATTTTATATCTGTGGAATGTAAAGGAGCTTGACTACACTCCAAAAGAGTACTATAGAGGTTCTAAAATATGACATTGATAAAAATGGGTTTTAGGATAGGAAAAAAACTTCAAAATATACTCCTCCAATGGGCTTCTCAGCACTATTCAGCTGAGTTCCCTTTTACCTTATTGACCTCACCTGCTCCTAGTCTGGCCTTCACTCACCCTGCTGCTGCATACCTGCTCCTTGAATACACCAAGAGTACTTAAACCTCAGGAGTTTTGCATTTGCTATTCCCTCTGCCTGGAATGCTATTTTACCATGTATCAGTAGGCTCACTTTCTTACCTCCATCAGATCTTTCCTCCAATGTCACCACCTAGGGATAGCCTTCCCTGCCCCGACTCTCCAGAACAGCAACTCCTTCAACCCTGACAGTTCCAGCACCTTTCTCTGCTTTTTCTTCTCAGCACTTACCACCCTCTCACATATTAAGTATTTAACTTAGCACATTTATTGTCATTCATTGTTTGTCTCCTCCGAGTAGAATGTAAACTCCACAGTTATGGGGAGTTTTGTTCAGTTCTGTATCCCCAGCACCTAAAACAAAGCCCCGTACAAAATAAACCCTTAACAAATTTTGAATGAATACGTGTGTTTAGGACTTAATCCCTGTCTTTAAATCTAGTAAAGTATCTGCAGTAGAATGATGGATGAAGGATTTCAACCTTACCTTAGCGTTATAACCAGGAGAGAAACCTTCTCTGCAGAGAAACCTTCTCTGCTGTGCATACCTTTAGCTCAGCAGCACATATCTAACAGCAAGGCATTAAGCAAACTTCCTAGCTTAGCAGTGCCTGAGCAGTGTTTATCTCAGTGGGTTAATGGCGAGCGCATTTCTCTGGTTATGTGACGTGGTTCCTTGAATCATCTCAACCTTTCCCACAGAAGGCAATTACACTGAGCGTTTTCTGATGGTTAACTTTATATGAAATAATTAATACTGGGGTTTTTTTTTAATACTATGTGTGTTAGACTTAATAACTACCCTTGCCAAAGTATATCAGTTTTTATATGAGTGATTTACAGTTAGATCTAGAATGCTTGGTTCATGAAGGCAAAAAGTGGTTCTGTTTTTCTTCTTATGGCGTGGGCACACAAAGATACTACTATTAATATTCTTGAGAAGAGGCAGACTGCTGAATCAGAACCTTACTAACTTTAAACATGTTTTCTAGGCAGAAGCTGACCGTGTGTCCTATTATTGATGGGGAAGAGCACCTTCGTCTCCTGAACTTTCAGCACAATTCTATAACTCAGATCCAGAATATCTCCAATCTGCAGAGGCTAATATTCTTGGATCTATATGATAATCAGATTGAAGAAATTAGTGGACTTGCTACTCTGAGATCTCTCCGTGTCCTTCTGTTGGGGAAAAACAGGTAATCACTCTAAGTCAGTCACTGTTTGTTATACTTAGGACTAACGTTGAGTTCTCCTATGGTCTCTAGATGCCAACTCAACAATGAATAATACTTAAGAACCTAACAGACTAATGTTTTTGAAAGACTGTTTGATTGGGTTAAGATTCATTTATAATTTGTTTTATGAGTTTCATATTGACAGTCATTCAAACCAAATAACATGTATTGAAAGTGAAAGTCACTCAGCCATGTCTGACTCTTTGCCACCCCATGGACTATACTGTCCATGGAATTCTCCAGGCCAGAATACTGAAGCGGGTAGCCTTTCCATTCTCCAGGGCATCTTCTCAACCCAGGGATCGAACCCAGGTCTACCGCATTGCAGGTGGTCCCTTTACCGTCTGAGCCACCAGGGAAGCCAAAGTTGTGTCTGACTCTTTGTGACCCCATGGACTGTAGCCCACCAGGCTTCTCTGTGCAAGGGATTCTCCAGGAAAGTGTACTGGAGTGGGGTGTCATGCCCTCCTCCAGGGTATCTTCCCAACTCAGGGATCAAACCCACGTCTCTTACGTCTCCTGCACTGGCAGGCGGCTTCTTTACCACTAGCGCCACCTGGGAGGCCCACCCATTTATTAAGTACATATTATTTCCATTGCTTCCCAGAGCCATATCATATGTGGGAGTAAATAACAGACTTTGGCCTTTATGTTGTTTTAGGCTATATTTTAAGTATGTGTATTCATATTAAGTTTATGTGTTTCACTTGCGATTCTTCTTAGTGCTTAACTAAGGGTGGGCATTTGATACTTTGTGACTGTCAAATTATAGTCAGCTATCTGTATCCAGTTTTTCATCCACAGATTTAACTGAGGATCGAAAAACACTTGAAAAAAATATTCCAGAAACTTCCAAAAAAGTAAATCTTGAATTTACTGTGTTTCTGGAGACTATTTCTGTAGCATTTACATTGTAGTACATATTATGAGTAGTCTAGAGATGATTCAAAGTCTACATATACTTTGCCATTTCACATAAGGGACTTGAACACTTGCAGATTTTGATACTAATCTGGCCAAAAAAAGATGCCCCACGTCCAAGGGCAAAGGAGAAGCCCCAGCAAAACAGTTCAGTTCAGTTCAGTCCCTCAGTTGTGTCCGACTCTTTGCGACCCCATGGACTGCAGCACGCCAGGCATCCCCATTACCAGCTCCCGGAATTTACTCAAAATTCATGTCCATCAGGTCAATGATGGCATCCAACCATCTCATCCTCTGTCATCCCCTTCCTCTCCTGCCTTCAATCTTTCCCAGCATCAGGATCTTTTCATATGAATCAGTTCTTTGCATCAGGTGGCCAAAGTATTGGAGTTTCAGCTTCATCATCAGTGCTTCCAATGAATATATAGGACTAATTTCCTTTAGGATGGACTGGTTGGATCTCCTTGCAGTCCAAGGGACTCTCAAGAGTCTTTTCCAGCACCACAGTTCAAAAGCATCAAATCTTCAGTGCTCAGCTTCCTTTATAGTCCAAATTTCACATCTATACATGACTACTCGAAAAACCATAGCTTTGACTAGATGGACCTTTGTTGGCAAAGTAGTGTCTCTGCTTTTTAATATGCTGTCTAGGTTGGTCATAACTTTTCTT
This sequence comes from Redunca redunca, assembly GCA_006410935.1. Classification (NCBI taxonomy): domain Eukaryota; kingdom Metazoa; phylum Chordata; class Mammalia; order Artiodactyla; family Bovidae; genus Redunca; species Redunca redunca. The sequence continues at coordinate 47,085 of SJYQ01001657.1, forward strand.
CCAAGGAGAAAGTGTCTTTTAATTTCATGGGTGCAGTCACCATCTGCAGTGATTTTGAAGCCCAAGAAAATAAAGTCTGCCACTGTTTCCACTGTTTCCCCATCTGTTTGCCATGAAGTGGTGGGACCAGATATCTTAGTTTTCTGAATGTGACTTTTAAGTCAACTTTTTCACTCTCCTCTTTCACTTTCATCAAGAGACTCTAGTTCTTCTTTGCTTTCTGCCATAAGAGTGGTGTCTGACATAAGCAAGATGGTAGGAGGGGCGAAATTGCATTTAGAATCAAACCCCTTACTCTCCAGAGATGCTCAGAGGGTTCAAACAAACCTTGTGTGTACCAGAACCTAGAGACCCCAGAGAGACTGAGCCAGAACTGTGTTTCAGTGTCTCCTGCAAAGGTACAGGTCAGCAGTGGCCTGCCACAGGGGCAGGGCCTCTGGGTGCAGCAGACCTGGGTATGGCATAAGCCCTGTTGGAGGAGATTGCCATTAACCCCACTGTAGAGTCACCAGAACTTACACAGGACTGGGAAAACAGACTCTTGGAGGGCACAAACAAAACCTTTGTATGCACCAGGACCCAGGAGAAAGGAGCAGTGACTCCACAAGAAACTGACCCAGACTTGCCTGTCAGTGTCCAGGAGTCTCTGACAGAGGCGTGGGTTGGCAGTGGTCTGCTGCAGGGTCGGGGGTACTGAGTGTGGCAGTGCGTGCACAGGACCTTTTGAAGGAGGTTGCCATTATCTTCATTACCTCCACTGTAGTTGACCTCAGGTCAAACAACAGGGAAGGAACACAGCCCCGACCATCAACAGAAAATTGGATTAAAGATTTACTGAGCATGGCCTTGCCCATCAGAACAAGACCCAGTTTCCCCAAAGTCAGTCTCTCCCATCAGGAAGCTTCCATAAGCCTCTTATCCTTATCCATCAGAGGGCAGACAGATTGAAAATCACAATCACAGAAAACTAACCAAACTGATCACATGGACCACAGCCCTGTCTCATTCAATGAAACTAAGCCATGCCGTGTAGGGCCACCAAAGATGGAACAGTCATGGTGGAGAGTTCTGACAAAACGTGGTGCACTGGAGAAGGGAATGGCAAACCACTTCAGTATTCTTGCCTTGAGAACCCCATGAACAGTATGAAAAGGCAACAAGATAGGACACAGAAAGATGAACTCCCCAGGTCAGTAGGTGCCCAATATGCTATGGAAGATCAGTGGAGAAATAACTCCAGAAAGAATGAAGAGAAGGAACCAAAGCAAAAACAACACCAATTGGTGGTCGTGACTGGTAATGGAAATAAAGTCTGATGCTGTAAAGAGCAATATTGCATAGGAACCTGGAATGTTAGGTCCGTGAATCAAGGCAAATTGGAAGTGGTCAGACAGCAGATGGCAAGATTAAGCATCAACATTTTAGGAATCAGTGACCTAAAATGGACTGGAACGGGTTAATTTAATTCAGATGCCCATTATATCTACTACTGTGGGCAAGAATTTCTTAGAAGAAATGAAGTAGCCATCATAGTCAACAAAAGAGTCTGAAATGCAGTACTTGGATGCAATCTCAAAAACGACAGAATGATCTCTGTTTGTTTCCAAGGCAAACCATTCAATATGACAGTAATCTAAGTCTCTGCCCCGACCAGTAATGCTGAAGAACCTGAAGTTGAACAGTTCTATGAAGACCTACAAGACCTTCTAGAACTAACACCCCCAAAAGATGTCCTTTTCATTCTAGGGGACTGGAATGCAAAAGTAGGAAGTCGAGAGATACCTGGAGTAACAGGCACATTTGGCCTTGGAGTACAAAATGAAGCAGGGCAAAGGCTAACAGAGTTTTGCCAAGAGAACACACTGGTCGTAGCAAACACCCTCTTCCAACAACAAGAGAAGACTCTATATATTGACATCACCAGATGGTCAACCCTGAAATCAGACTGATTATATTCTTTGCAGCCAAAGATGGAGAAGCTCTATACGTCATCCAAAACAAGACTGGGAGCTGACTGTGCCTCAGATCATGAACTCCTTGATACCAAACTCAGACTTAATTTGAAGAAAGTAGGGAAAACCACTAGACCATTCAGGTATGACCTAAATCAAACCCCTTACGATTATACAGTGGAAGTGAGAAATAGATTCAAGGGATTAGATCTGATAGAGTGCCCGAAGAAGTATGGGCAGAGGTTCATGACATTGTACAAGAAGCAGTGATCAAGACCATTCCCAAGAAAAAGAAATGTAAAAAGACAATTTGGTTGTCTGAGGAGGCCTTACAAATAGCTGAGAAAAGAAGAGAAGCAAAAGGCAAAGAAGAAAAGGAAAGATATAAGCATCTGAATGCAAAGTTCCAAAGAATAGCAAGGAGAGATAAGAAAGCCTTCCTCAGTGATCAATGCAAAGAAATAGACGATAAAAATAGAATGGGAAAGACTAAAGATCTCTTTAAGAAAATTAGAGATACAAAGGGAACATTTCATGCAAAGATGAGCACAATAAAGGACAGAAATGATTTAGACCTAACAGAAGCAGAAGATATTAAGAAGAGGTGGCAAGAATACACAGAAGAACTGTACAAAAAAGATCTTCACGACCCAGATAATCACGATGGTGTGATCACTCACCTAGAGCCAGACATACTGGAATGTTAAGTCAAATGGGCCTTAGAAAGCATCACTACGAACAAAGCTAGTGGAGGTGATGGAATTCCAGTTGAGCTATTTCAAATCCTGAAAGGTGATGCTGTAAAAGTGCTTCACTCAATATGTCAGCAAATTTGGAAAACTCATCACTGACCACAGGACTGGAAAAGGTCAGTTTTCATTCCAATCCCAAAGAAAGGCAGTGCCAAAGAATGTTCAAACTACCAAACAATTCCACTCATCTCATATGCTAGTAAAGTAATGCTCAAAATTCTCCAAGCCAGGCTTCAACTGTATGTGAACTGCAAACTTCCAGATGTTCAAGCTGGATTTAGAAAAAGCTGAGGAACCAGAGATAAATTGCCAACATCCATCAGTTCAGTTCAGTCGCTCAGTCGTGTCCGACTCTTTGCGACCCCATGAATCGCAGCGCCAGGCCTCCCTGTTCATCACCATCTCCCGGAGTTCACTCAGACTCACATCCATCAAGTCTGTGATGCCATCCAGCCATCTCATCCTCGGTCGTCTCCTTCTCCTCCTGCCCCCAATCCCTCCCAGCATCAGAGTCTTTTCCAATCAGTCAACTCCTCGCATGAAGTAGGGAAAGTACTGGAGTTTCAGCTTTAGCATCATTCCTTCCAAAGAAATCCCAGGGCTGATCTCCTTCAGAATGGACTGGTTAGATCTCCTTGCAGTCCAAGGGACTCTCAAGAGTCTTCTCCAACACCACAGTTCAAAAGCATCAATTCTTCAGCACTCAGCCTTCTTCACAGTCCAACTGTCACATCCATACATGGCCACAGAAAAAACCATAGCCTTGACTAGATGGACCTTAGTCGGCAAAGTAATGTCTCTGCTTTTGAATATGCTATCTAGGTTGGTTATAACTTTTCTTCCAAGGAGTAAGCGTCTTTTAATTTCATGGCTGCAATCCCCATCTGCAATGATTTTGGAGCCCCCAAAAATAAAGTCTGACACTGTTTCCACTGTTTCCCCATCTATTTCCCATGAAGTGATGGGACCGGATGCCATGATCTTCATTTTCTGAATGTTGAGCTTTAAGCCAACTTTTTCACTCTCCTCTTTGACTTTCATCAAGAGGCTTTTTAGCTCCTCTTCACTTTCTGCCATAAGAGTGGTGTCATCTGCATATCTGAGGTTATTGATATCTCTCCCGGCAATCTTGATTCCACCTTGTGTTTCTTCCAGTCAAGCGTTTCTCATGATGTATTCTGCATAGAAGTTAAATATGCAGGGTGACAATATACAGCCTTGACATACTCCTTTTCCTATTTGGAACCAGTCTGTTGTTCCATGTCCAGTTCTAACTGTTGCTTCCTGACCTGCATATAGGTTTCTCAAGAGGCAGGTCAGGTGGTCTGGTATTCCCATGTCTTTCAGAATTTTCCACAGTTTATTGTGATCCACACAGTCAAAGGCTTTGGCATAGCCAATGAAGCAGAAATAGATGTTTTTCTGGAACTCTCTTGCTTTTTCCATGATCCAGAGGATGTTGGCAATTTGATCTCTGGTTCCTCTGCCTTTTCTAAAACCAGCTTGAACATCAGGAAGTTCACGGTTCACGTATTGCTGAAGCCTGGCTTAGAGAATTTTGAGCATTACTTTACTAGCATGTGAGATGAGTGGAATTGTGCGGTAGTATGAGCATTCTTTGGCATTGCCTTTCTTTGGGGTTAGAATGAAAACTGACCTTTTCCAGTCCTGTGGCCACTGCTGAGTTTTCCAAATTTGTTGGCATATTGAGTGCAGCACTTTGACAGCATCATCTTTCAGGATTTGAAAGAGCTCAGCTGGAATTCCATCACCTCCACTAGCTTTGTTCGTAGTGATGCTTTCTAAGGCCCACTTGACTTCACTTTCCAAGGTGTCTGGCTCTAGATTAGTGATCACATCATTATGATTATCCGGGTCATGAAGATCTCTTTTTACAGTTCTTCCGTGTATTCTTGCCACCTCTTCTTAATATCTTCTGCCTCTGTTAGGTCCAGACCACTTCTGTCCTTTATCGAGCACATCTTTGCATGAAATGTTCCCTTGGTATCTCTAATTTTCTTGAAGAGATCTTTAGTCTTTCCCATTCAGTTGTTTTCCTCTATTTCTTTGCATTGATTGCTGAAGAAGGCTTTCTTATCTCTTCTTGCTTTTCTTTGGAACTCTGCATTCAGATGCTTATATCTTTCCTTTTCTCTTTGCTTTTCACTTCTCTTCTTTTCACAGCTATTTGCAAGGCCTCCCCAGACAGCCATTTTGCTTTCTTGCATTTCTTTTCCATGGGGATGGTCTTGATCCCTGTCTCCTGTACAATGTCAAGAACCTCATTCCGTAGTTCATCAGGCACTCTATCTATCAGATCTAGGCCCTTAAATGTATTTCTCACTTCCACTGTATAATCATAAGGAATTTGATTTAGGTCATATCTGAATGGTCTAGTGGTTTTCCATACTTTCTTCAGTTTAAGTCTGAATTTGGCAAAAAGGAGTTCAGGATCTGAGCCACAGTCAGCTCCTGGTCCTGTTTTTGTTGACTGTATAGAGCTTCTCCATCTTTGGCTGCACAGAATATAATCAATCTGATTTCGGTGTTGACCATCTGGTGATGCAGGTGTAGAGTCTTCTCTTGTGTTGTTGGAAGAGGGTGTTTGCTATGACCAGTGCATTTTCTTGGCAAAACTCTATTAGTCTTTACCCTGCTTCATTCCACATTCCAAGGCCAAATTTTCCTGTTACTCGAGGTGTTTCTTGACTTCCTACTTTTGCATTCCAGTCCCCTAGAATGAAAAGGACATCTTTTTGGGGTGTTAGTTCTAAAAGGTCTTGTAGGTCTTCATAGAACCGTTCAACTTCAGCTTCTTCAGCGTTACTGGTTGGGGCATAGACTTGGATAACTGTGATATTGAATGTTCCATTGGGTCATCAAAAAAGCAAGAGAGTTCCAGAAAAACATCTATTTCTGCGTTATTGACTATGCCAAAGCTTTTGACTATGCTGCTGCAGCTGCTAAGTTGCTTCATTCGTGTCCAACTCTGTGCGACCCCATAGATGGCCGCCCACCAGCCTGCCCTGTCCCTGGGATTCTCCAAGCTAGAACACTGGAGTAGGTTGCCATTCCCTTCTCCAATGCATGAAAGTGAAATGTGAAAGTGAAGCCGCTCAGTCGTGTCCAACTCTTAGTGACCCCATGGACTGCAGCCCACCAGGCTCCCCTGTCCACGGGATTTTCCAGGCAAGAGTACTGGAGTGGGTTGCCATTACCTTTGACTGTATGGATCACAACAAACTGGAAAATTCTTCAAGGAGATGGGAATAACAAACCACCTGACCTGCCTCCTGAGAAATCTGTTTGCAGATCAAGAAGAAACAGTTAGAACTGGACATGGAACAACAGACTGGTTCCAAATAGGGAAAGGAGTACGTCAAGGCTGTATATTGTCACCCTGCTTATTTAACTTATATGCAGAGTACATCATGAGAAACGTTGGGCTGGAAGAAGCACAGGCTGGAATCAAGATTGCCAGGAGAAATATCAGTAACCTCAGATATGCAGATGACACCACCCTTATGGCAGAAAACAAAGAAGAACTAAAGAGCCTCTTGATGAAAGTGAAAGAGGAGAGTGAAAAAGTTTGCTTAAAGCTCAACATTCAGAAAACTAAGATCATGGCATCTGGTCCCATCACTTCATGGCAAAAAGTGGGGAAACAATGGAAATAGTGACAGACTTTATTTTCTTGGGCTCCAAAATCACTGTAGATGTTAACTGCACCCATGAAATTAAAAGACACTTGCTCCTTGGAAGAAAAGTTATGACCAACCTAGACAGCATATTAAAGAGCAGAGACATTACTTTGTCAACAAAGGTCCATCTAGTCAAGGTTATGGTTTTTCCAGTAGTCATGTATGGATGTGAGAGTTGGACTATAAAGAAAGCTGAATGAGTGAGTGAGTGAAGTCACTCAGTTGTGTCCGAGTCTTTGCGACCCCATGAACTATAGCCCACCAGGCTCCTCCATCCATGGGATTTTCCAGGCAAGAATACTGGAGTGGGTTGCCATTTCCTTCTCCAGGAGATCTTCCCAACTTAGGGTCTGAACCCAGGTCTCCCGCATTGTAGGCAGATGCTTTACCATCTGAGCCACCAGGGAAGTCCATAAAGAAAGCTGAGTGCCTAAGAATTGATGCTTTTGAACTGTGGTGTTGGAGAAGACTCTTGAGAGTCCCTTGGACTGCAAGGAGATCTAACCAGTCCATCCTAAAGGAAATCAGTCCTGAATAAGGACTGATGCTTAAGCTGAAACTCCAATACTTTGGCCACATGATGTGAGGAACTGACTCATTGGAAAAGACTCTGATGCTGGAAAAGATCGAAGGCAGAAGGGGATCACAGAGGATGAGATGGTTGGATTGCATCACCAACTCAATGGATATGAGTCTGAGCAAGCTCTGTGAGTTGGTGATGGACAAGGATGCCTGGTGTGCTGCAGTCCATGGGGTTGCCGAGAGTTGGACACAACTGAGTGACTGAACTGAGATTTTGATGTCTATTGGGAACCAATACCCTGCTGATATTTATTGATACTGATTATTGTTCAGATGATATTTTCAGTGTGTTTTGAATAATATATCTTATGTGAACTTCCCCAGTTCCCTTTAAAAGGATCTATTGTGTAGTTCAGTTCAGTTCAGTCGCTGAGTCGTGTCTGACTCTTTGCGACCACATGCATCGCAGCACGCCAGGCCTCCCTGTCCATCACCAACTCCCGGAGTTCACTCAGACTCACGTCCATCGAGTCAGTGATGCCATCCAGCCATCTCATCCTCTGTCGTCCCCTTCTTCTCCTGCCCCCAATCCCTCCCAGCATCAGAGTCTTTTCCAATGAGTCAACTCTCTGCATGAGGTGGCCAAAGTAGTGGTACAGCTACTCAATTGCTGACTAATTCCCTTGAGATTTGTTCAGCAATTTTCTTTCCATTCTGTTCTACTGGATAGTTTTTACAGTGTTACCAGGAAAGGCTGTTTAGCAAAATCCAAAACTGATTTTTTATATTATTGTGAAGTTTAGATATAGCATTATATCTAAGCTTGGTTTCTCTCCTCCCTATTCCTTCCCAACCTCCACAGTATGGACTTTGAATGTTTATTTTCACTGTCTGATGGTAATTAATATCAAATACTTTTTTCAAGATTACGCACGAGTGTTCTAGGTTCTTGTCTATTCTTTGTGATTTCTTGAAAGTTCCCATCAGTGTTGTTTATCAACCACAGTTGCCTCAGGTGTTAAGCTAAGCATTATGGTAGCATGAGTGAATTTAGAGGAATAACAGGATCATAGAGTATTAGAATTTGGAGTGAACTCAGAGATCAGCGATCAGCTCCCTTATTTACAGATGAAGAAATGAAGATATAAAGCGACTTTTGCAAGGTTACATATGCCTCTGGAGTATGCCACCAGAGCATTCGCTTCAGTAAAGTGAGGCATAAAAGAAACTTTTCATACATTTGAGGCATTTCCTCATAGGTGCTCCTGATCGTCTCTCCCAGAGACTTCTTCACTAGTTTCGGATCCTTGGAGTTTCTGATTTGTTTATCTAGCTTCCATTTATTCTTTAGTATCATGGCTTTTAGGTCCTTCTTTTAGTCCTTGAGTAGGTAGACTTTGTTTTTGTTTTCTTGCAGTTTTATTAAGATATAATTGACATACAGCACTGCATACGTTTAAAATATATAGCATAATGGGTTTTGAAAAGAACTTTTTTATTTTCTATTGGCGTATAATCAGTTAACAGTGTTTGATAGTTTCAGGTGAACAAAGGGACTCAGTCATACATATACATGTATCCATTCTCCCCAAAATGATTTGACTTATATACATTGTGAAGTGATTATCACAACAAGTTTAGGGAATATTCATCATTTCATATATAGATACAAAATGAAAGAAATAGAAAACTTGTTTCTTGTGATGAGAACTCTTAGGATTTACTTTGTTAATAACTTTCACTTATAACATACAGTAGTGTTAATTATATTTATCATATTGCCAACATCTGATGGGTCATTGAAAAAGCAAGAGAGTTACAGAAAAACATCTATTTCTGCTTTATTGACTATGCCGAAGCCTTTGACTGTGTGGATCACAACAAACTGTAGAAAATTCTGAAAGAGATGGAAATACCAGAGCACCTGACCTGCCTCTTGAGAAACCTGTATGCAGGTCAGAAAGCAACAGTTAGAACTGGAGATGAAACAACAGACTGATTCCAAATAGGAAAAGGAGTATGTCAAGGCTGTATATTGTCACCCTGCTTGTTTAACTTATATGCAGAGTACATCATGAGAAACGCTGGACTGGAAGAAACACAAGCTGGAATCAAGATTGTTGGGAGAAATATCAATAACCTCAGATATGCAGATGACACCACCCTTATGGCAGAAAGTGAAGAAGAACTAAAGAGCCTCTTGATGAAAGTGAAAGAAGAGAGAGAAAAAGTTGGCTTAAAGCTCAACATTCAGAAAATGAAGATCATGGCATCTGGTCCCATCACTTCATGGCAGATAGATGGGGAAACAGTAGCTGACTTTATTTTGGGGGGCTCCAAAGTCACTGCAGATGGTGATTGCAGCCATGAAATTAAAAGATGCTTACTCCTTTGAAGAAAAGTTATGACCAACCTAGACAGCATATTAAAAAGCAGAGACATTACTTTGTCAACAAAGGTCCATCTAGTCAAGGCTATGGTTTTTCCAGTAGTCATGTATGGATGTTAGAGTTGGACTATAAAGAAAGCTGAGCACTGAAGAATTGATGCTTTTGAACCGTGGTGTTGGAGAAGACTCTTGAGAGTCCCTTGGACTGCAAGGAGATCCAACCAGTCCATCCTAAAGGAGATCAGTCCTGAGTGTTCGTTGGAAGGACTGATATTGAAGCTGAAACTCAATACTTTGGCCACCTCATGCGAAGAGCTGACTCATATGAAAAGACCCTGATGCTGGGAAAGATTGAGGGCAGGAGGAGAAGGGGACGACAGAGGATGAGATGGTTGGATGGCATCATCTACTCAATGGACATGGGTTTGGGTGAATTCCGGGAGTTGATGATGGACAGGGAGGCCTGGTGTGCTGTGGTTTATGGGGTCACAGAGTTGGACATGACTGAGCAACTGAACTGAACTGATTGTACATTATATCCCTAGAATACTTATTTATCTCATAACTGAAAGTTTGTATCTTTTGGCTTCCTTCATCCAGTTCCCCCTCCTCTCACCTATTCCCTGCCTCTGGTAGCCACAAATCTGCTTTCTTTTCTTGATTTTGTTTGTTTATGAATATAATCAACCTCCAAATCTCTGTTAGTTCCTGCTACACAACATAGTGATTTGATATTTCTATACATTTCAAAGTGATCACCACAGTAAGTCTAGTTACCTTCTCTCACCAAAGATATTACATAATTATTGACTACATTCCTCACACTATACGTTTCATACCCATGACTCATTTATTTTGCAAATGGTAGTCTGTGTCTCTTAATCTCCCTCACCTATTTCTTTCTCGCTACCCTCTCTGGCAGCCACCTGTTTGTTCTCTATAACCATTTCTGTTTTCTTGTGTTTTTTGGTTTCCACATATTAGTGAAATCATATGGTATTTTGCTTTTGTCTGTTGTATTTCAGTTAGCATTATACCTGCCAGGTCCATCCATGTTGTTGCAAAAGGCAAGATTTCCATTTTTTTATGGCTGGGATTTCTTTGGAAGGAATGATGCTAAAGCTGAAACTCCAGTACTTTGGCCACCTCATGTGAAGAGTTGACTCATTGGAAAAGACTCTGATGCTGGGAGGGATTGGGGGCAGGAGGAGAAGAGGACAGAGGATGAGATGGCTGGATGGCATCACTGACTCGATGGGCGTGAGTCTGAGTGAACTCCGGGAGTTGGTGATGGACAGGGAGGCCTGGTGTGCTGCGATTCATGGGGTCGCAAAGAGTCAGACATGACTGAGTGACTGAACTGTGACTGAACTGAACTGAATATTCCATGTATATATACACTACATCTTCTTTATCGATTCATCTACTGATGGGCACTTGGGTTGCTTGTATATTGTGGCTATTGTACATAATAGTGCAGTGAACATAGGGGTGCACGTTATCTTTTTAAGTGGTGCTTTTCTCTTCAGATATATACCCAGAAATGGAATTTTTGTTTCGTATAGTAGTTCCATGTTAGATTTTTTTAGAATTCTTTCTTTCTCTGTGGCTGAGCTGTGTCTTCATTACTGGGCACAGACTTTCTCTAGTTGCAGCGAGTGGGGGCTCTGTTTGTTGTGGCGCGAGGGCTTCTCCTTGTGGTGGTGTCTCTGGTTGTGGAGCACAGGCTCTGGGCATGTGGGCTTCAGTAGCTGCAGCACATGGGCTTTAAAGCGTGGGCTCAGTGGTTGTGGCACACAGGCTTGGTTGTCCCATGGTGTGTGGTGTCTTTCTGCACTGGGGATCAAACTGTGTCCCCTGCATTGGCAGGCAGATTCTTAACCACTGAACCGACAGGGAAGTCCCCTATTTCAAAATTTTGGAGGAATTTCCATAACATTTTCTATAGTGCCTGTGCCAATTTATATTGCCATCAACAGTACATGAAGGTTTTCTTTTCTCCACATTCCTGTCTCTTCCTTTCAGTTTATCTGGCTTCTTGGAAATATATATATTTTTAATATTTTGTTCTTTGAAGATACAAGTCTGCCTTTATCTTTCTATTCCTCCATCTGTTTTTTGTTTACTTTTGCTCACACTTTATTTTTCACATAAAGAAAATAGCTATTAAATAGTTCTAAAACTTTTAGTGTTCTGGAGTAAAAAAAAAAAATGTGTCAGAAGACTACTTTCCACATTCTCCCAAATTGCATATTTTTGAAGTATCAGTACAAGCAATTATGACCCCTAACATATTCCTCCAGTCAGCTGACTTAGTCACAGCAAGGAGCCTGTGAGCCTGGAAGATGCAAATCTATACTGAGGCAGTACTTTAGTGGTTATTAGGCAAACTGGCTGAGGATTGCTGAAGAAGAGAGAAACACATCCCCCAGCCTGTCTCCTTGTGTTTGTTTTGGGTTACTCGTTGCCCCCTGCTGGTTAAATCAGTAACATTTACTCCCTCGCACATCTCAAAGCACTGCAGTCTTTGAGTCCAAGGCAGTGGAACCACATATGACAATCCAGTGCAACCATATGCCTTTACATTCAAGCAGATCCAAAAAAAGATTTCTGCTCCAAAGATAGAAAGATCCTACTCAGCTTCCATGTGTGAAGTTTACATTACTACCAAAGAACTCCCAACCCCTTATACCACTTTGCTGTTGAAGTTCTTCCCGTCTAACTCTTCTATTTTCTATATCCTCTGTTTACCTTTGTGAGATCTTCTGGTACCCTAATGTTCACAGGCTCATGACCAGAACTTTGCTGGGTTTTCTTGTGATCACCCAGTTCTATAGATAACATAATTTTCCACTAGACCCTGGAATTCCACATTCCTTTCCTTTTGATTTCTTGAAGTATCTCACTTAAGGATTTGTCTTTGACACCTGAGAAGCCAGGCCTCATATAGATCCTGTAGTGGGGTCCTTATTCTCACATCAGCACATAATGTGGCCTGCAGAGACAAGCTGTGGTATGTCCCTAGAGGTCTGTAGTTGCTGAGTGATGAGTGAGCCTTGTCTTTTTCTAGTTCACTTCCATTTGATGGGAGAATTTCTTTTTAAGTAAAAGCTTTCAGGTCACATTGGTATCTAACTAGTTTTCTACAAGTTAGTATATAACTTACAGAGTTTGGGCTCTAGCCAGCTGTAAATAGATGATCCTTAGGTAGGTTTGTTGACATTGCTCTGATACAGCACTGAAAGTACAGTCCTTCACCCCTTTGCTTGTTTCCAAGCATTGGTTACCAACACTGAATACACCATTCTATACTCACATGTAAGTTGTAAAACTTGGTTTTTATGTGATCTGTTTTTTACTTGAATGTATTTTATTATTTTGGCTTCCCTGGTGGCTCAGACAGTAAAATAATCCATGTGAGCGAGGAGAGAGGTGTGAGAGAGGAGACCAAGAAGGGGGTTTTGGTTCTAATGGAGTAGTGTGGGCAGGGGGTGGTGTGGGGAGATAAGGGTGACAGGAAGAATGGTCACACTGCAATAGGACATAATAGGTGCATGATAAATATTTTTATAAATTAAACTGGGTTGGTAATACAGTTCTGGATTTGGCTATGAGGTGAGTGATGGAAAGGAAGAGAGAGCTTTTTTTCGATAGAGTCACCTGGAAAGGCTGCTCTGAGAAGATGTTTGAGCCAAGACTTGAATAATGGTAAGGAATGAACCGTGTAAAGTTCTGGTGAAAGAACATTAAGGAAGAAGGAACAGCAAGGGTAAACACCCCAAGGCAGAAATGAACTTGTCAAGTTAGAGATAGCAAGAAAGCCCCTGTGGCTGGAGCAGAGTGAGTGGGTAAGCCTGAGAAGGAGATAAGCCATGGAAGGAGAGAAGCTAAAGGAAGAGTCAGCCAGGCAGTTTAGGGCCTTGAGGACTGAGGTGAGGGATTTAGGTTGTATTCTAAGGTGAAGGAAATTGCCTTGAGTAAGTGCCTTGTGCTAAAGTTCCTAGAAGTAGAATTGTTCTTTCCTAAAGACAGCACTTTTAAGCTATCTTTGGAACGTTTCCCCCAGTGGGACTGCATCTTTAACATTACAGTTAAATCAATGGAGATATGTTTTTTAATATATATAATGATATACAATCTCTCTATGTATATATGTATTTCTGTGTCTATCTATCTATCTATCTATTTATCTGGAGAGAAAGAATAAAGTAAAATAAGTTATGCCTTAAACTGTAGATGTGATACATCTGTATTTCTATTCTGCTTATTCTAATTTTCAGAATTAAGAAAATTTCAAATCTGGAGAATCTAAAGAGCTTAGATGTCTTGGACCTTCATGGAAATCAGGTATTGTTAAAGCCCTTTTGTAACTTACTTTTTTGAAAAAGCTCTAGGAAATTTGGCATAGAAGTTTTAATGATTATACTTGTGTTGAATTTTTCCAGAGTTACTTTACTGATTCACTGAAATTACCTGTGGTATTAAGGTATTAAGTCTATTTACATGAATTTCTCAACAGCAAATGACAGATAAGACATAAAACATTTAGAATTCTTGTAGTTATGCCTATTTTGTTTCTTATTTAGTCTTTTATTAATAGCCAACCCCAAACCAAGAACTCGAATATTACTATTGATTTTCTTCTGCCTAAGTGTTCCTTCTTTATTCCAAGTTACCACTATTGTGGATTTCACATTTATCATTCCTTTGTGGGTGTTTTTAGTTGGTTTTATCACATATACATCACATAGTTTAATAGAATCGTCTTCTAACTTTAAAAAGGTGTCACACTATATATTGTCATCTAATGTTTGCTTTTTTGATACAGCATTATGTCACTGAGATTTATCTATTTTGATTATGTAGTTGTAGTTTATGTTTATTGTTATATATTCCATGGTTTGATTATACAAAAACATTTTTCTCCATTTTATTATCGATAGACATTTGGGTTGATTCCTTTTTGTTTGCTTGTCTTTTTGCTTTGTTTTCTACTTGGATAACACTTCTAAGAACATTCTTATATATGTTTCTCCCATATATTATATTACTCTAGGGTATATTCCTAGGAGTGGAACTGATGGGTCATAGGTTATTTAAATGTCTAACTTTAAAAGATAATGCCAAATTGTTTTCCAAAGTGATTGTACCAATTTATACTCCCACCGGTAACACATAATAGATCCTGTTGCTTCATATCTTTTTCAACATTTGAAATTGTCATACTTCTTAATTTTTGCCAGTTGAATTGGTGTAAAGGGGTGACCCCTCATGGTCTGGATTTATATTTCCCTGATTACTATATAACCTGGGATCATTATCCTGTTTGATCAGTTTATCTACCCATATATTTGTCTGTCTTAATTTGTGTCTGGTTTGTTATGTTCCCCTCTGAGAGAGCATCTTGGCTGTTTTTTTAACCCCTTGCTCTTACATTTAAATTTTAGTCTTTTCAATATGAATACTTATTTCTAAATAACTACATGAGCTGCATACTCATGCAGAAGGTAAAACCTCGCCTGAGGTGGCAAGTGTACATTGTGGGATGATCTGGGAGTCCCTGCCTGTTAAGAACAAGGTTTTCCACTTGCAGTTGATCAGACATAAACCTCAGTGTAATCTTTCTGGGTGCTCTAATAGCTGTTAGTGCCAAGCGTTTTGTTGAAAACCGAATGTTAATAATAAAACCATGATAGATCTGGATAGGCCACATAAGGTAGCGGCTGGGGTCAGCTAGCGGCTAGGGTCCCAGCTCCGTCTGTATGTCTGCCTATATGTGCACACAGAGGGCGGGTTTTTGATGGCCTAGGAAGTGTCCAGCCCTGCAGGCTGGTTAGTGTCTTTCTAGTAGAGAGAAAGTTAGCCTGTTATTAATAGTTAGATGTTGGTAGAAGGGGAAGAAGAATTAAAGTGTTTGTCAGTAAGAGAATGTCATATACAAAAGCACTGAGATTAAAAATAACATGGTAAGTATTTTTTTACTGCTAGAGAATTCAGCACACGTTGGGGGATGGTGAGAGATGAGGCAAGAGAGGTATAGGTATAAGGCCAGATTGTGGAGGGCTTTATTTGCAATACTAAGAAATTGCTATTTTGTTTTTATTTATCCCACTATTTCAAATATTGTTCATAAGTATAAATGAGACATTTTATGGTAGCAATATTTTTCTTAAGTTTATTTTAAAATGTATAAGCATATATGTGTTTTCATATTATAATATACTTTTAAGAATTCATGGACATTACCCAAGATCTCTATAAGAGCAACTGGTAAATGAATAACATATCACTTGATCTATATATCTTGTATAGGGATNNNNGATTATTTACCAGCATTATGTTGATTAAAAATGCTGTATTACTTGTTAACTGACCTATATTATGTGTTCTATAATTCTAGCATATGTTTGTGATAGTCTGTGTATTCAAATTAAATATTTATACCACACAAATTATTTCTCAAGATTCTGTGAATACAAGAAATAAATTTTAAGTGAAATCTTAGTCTTATTTCAAATATTTAACTCCAATAAGCAAAAATTTGGAGTATTTCAAGGCAGAGATAGTCTTGGTGACTAAAAAGTCAGGGGATATTTCAACTCAAGTTGAAACAATGTACAACTCTAAAAAAATAGCATCAAATAGTTTAAAAACTAAAAGACTATGAAGTGAATATTTTTTATAGTTTGAATTTACTTCCATTGGAAATAATAATGATACATGGTGTACATTGTAAAATGAAATGTAATTGGTCTTTTGATGTGCAAGCTTTGGGAGGAATAGTGATAGTGTTCAAGAAACAGATTGGGGAATGGAAAGAGAGGGAGGCAAAACGGGAGGTAGAGAGCGGTTGAGAGACTAATTCAGTAATCCTTGTGAGAAGTGACTTAAAGCAATAACAACAGGGGTGTAACAAAGGGGCAGATTGGATAGTTAAGTAAAAACATTAAGATTTAGCAATTGATTGTATGTGACTAGTAGAGAATACAGAAGAGTGTGGGAGACTGATTCTTAATTCACAACCTAGATTTTTTTTTTTTTTTGTCTTCCAGAAAATGTTCTTTCAGTGACATCTTTTCCTTCAGGGAGAGCTTGCCCTTTCTGTGACTGCTCGCCTGAAAGCAGACATCTTTCTTTTCAGTGTTGTTTAATAGGAAGGTCGTCTATATCCAGATAGAGCAATCTGGGTCACTCTTATACACATACAAAAGACTGGAGGATGAGCTTTCCTAGATGCATTAAGAAGCTTTCTTGTCTACCTTAAGACCCTCTGTGATCACTGTGACCTAAGGTTAGGCTTTTGAACATTCCTATCATCTCTTCTTCTCGCTGTGAAATTTATTAACTGATCAAGAACTCTGCTCTCACTGTACACAACCTTTTGCTTGAAGATTCTATCATTTGCTCTATTCCTGTGACTTTGTCCATGGCTGCAACAGAGTAACAAATTTTATTTTATCGGAGATGTTCCACCCAATTCTGCCATGTCAGTTCGCAAACCAAGAAATTGAACAATATCCCCAGTGATTTTTTTTTTAATTACAGATTTATACCTAATATGAATTAACAACATTTCTTTTCAGAGTCACCAAACTAAAAAGGGACTCTAAAATGTAGGCATCCTAATTGTAAGTCCCACCAGGACCA
This sequence comes from Redunca redunca, assembly GCA_006410935.1. Taxonomy (NCBI): domain Eukaryota; kingdom Metazoa; phylum Chordata; class Mammalia; order Artiodactyla; family Bovidae; genus Redunca; species Redunca redunca. Next base: position 64,048 of record SJYQ01001657.1, read on the forward strand.
AATGAAATTGGAGAAAGGTAGTTTTCTAAAAGAAGTTCTCCAGGATTATTAGCAGAAGGGGGAAGACATCTTACACAGGTCATGTGCCCCTTCATTCTGTGTATTTATCTTTCTTGAGTTCAGAGTTTTATATATATGAAATATATACATGTATATATTTACATATTGATTTTTCATATANTCAGTGCAAATTTTAAAGCATGATCATAGTTTATCTTTTATATTATTAAATTTGTGATAAATATACTTACATTTCTCCTCTTAAATCTAGACGAAATCTAGATGGTATTTCTTGAACATAAGAGAAGGGCTAAATAATATCATAGAAAATGTATTTTAAGTCTTTAAAAAGGCTGTTTTAGCCAATATCTGCTTTGAAATGTTAAATAGAAAATTTCAAATAATATTGTGATGGCAATACAGATGAGAAAATTAATCTCCAGTGACTGTGAAATTTATATATTTTAATGTCCGGGAAAAAATGTTATGAATAACTCAATATTACTTAAGTCTGTTAGATTAAAAGGTTGGTGGAGCCCTCCCAAGGAGCCCTACTTCTGGGTCATGTAGAAACTCACCCTGTTTTGTGCTATTCTTGCTATATTACAATAGTGGGGCTTAAAGTCATGCTGCACTCTCATCACTTCATGGGCCATGCCCTTTAACTTACCCTTACTTGTGCAACTCAGATTCCTCTGCTGCAGTTCAGTGCTCATGTACATGGGTGTAGTCTATAGTTCAAGTCCTCTTGTTCTAAACAGCCAGTGTCCACCATATTGTACCCTGACTCAACATTATCTGTCTCCTCTCTTAAGCAGTTTCAGTAATAAAGAATATCTATCCTCACCCTCTCCTGGGGTTCCTAGTTCCTTTTCCAATTCAGACTCTTGACTGCTTTCAGGATCCTGCAGTATAAATGGAGTATGAACAGGGAGAATTGGTATCATTTCTTTTCTCTGTCTTTTCTCTCAGAGGGTAGTCTTGTTTGGTCAAAACATTGTGAGCTCATGCCTTAGGCTTACAGTTTCTATTTTGCAGCTAGTACATATATTTCTCTTTACCTTCCTGGGAACCTGGCTCAGTGTTGGGCAGTTCAGTTCAGTTCAGTCGCTCAGTTGTGTCCAACTCTTTGTGACCCCATGAACTGCAACACTCCAAGCCTCCCTGTCCATCACCAACTCGTGGAGTTTATTCAAACTCATGTCCTTTGAGTCAGTGATGCCATCCAACCATCTCATCCTCTGTTGTTCCCTTCTCCTCCTGCCTTCAATCTTTCCCAGCATCAGGGTCTTTTCCAATGAGTCAGTTCTTTGCATCACGTGGCCAAAGTATTGGAGTTTCAGCTTCAACATCAGTCCTTTCAATGAACACCCTGGACTAATTTCCTTTAGGATGGACTGGTTGGATTTCCATGCAGTCCAAGGGACTCTCAAGAGTCTTCTCCAACACCACAGTTCAAAAGCATCAGTCGTTGGCTCTCAGCTTTCTTTATAGTCCAACTTTCACATCCATACATGAGTACTGGAAAAACCATAGCCTTGACTAGACAGACCTTTGTTGGCAAAGTAATGTCTCTGCTTTTTAATATACTGTCTAGGTTGATCGTAACTTTTCTTCCAAGGAGTAAGCATCTTTTAATTTCATGGCTGCAGTCACCATCTGCAGTGATTTTGGAGCACCCCAAAATAAAGTATGCCACTGTTTCCCCATCTATTTGCCATGAAGTGGTGGGGCTAGATGTCATGATCTTCATTTTCTGAATGTTGAGCTTTAAGCCAACTTTTTCACTCTCCTCTTTCACTTTCATCAAGGGGCTCTTTAGTTCTTCTTTGCTTTCTGCCATAAGGGTGGTGTCATCTGCATATCTGAGGTTATTGCTGTTTCTCCCAGCAATCTTGATTCCAGTTTGTGCTTCTTTCAGCCCAGTGTTTCTCATGATGTACTCTGCATATAAGTTAAATATGCAGGGTGACAATATACAGCCTTGATGTACTTCTTTTCCTATTTGGAACCAGTCTGTTGTTCCATGTCCAGTTCTAGCTGTTGCTTGGAGATGCCCAAACAAGTGCCTATTGATTAGTTGGTAAAATATACTTCAAATAATTACCACAGTCAAATTACAAGATGTGTTCCTTTAGTTAATTTTCACAAATTAAGTAACTTCATAATATCTATAACAGAGGAAACAAGAAATACATTTTGAAATGTCTTCATATAAATATGTTTGTTACTGAATCCAGTGACTGGGTCTTTTATTTTTATAACATGCATCTCTGAGATTTATGCCTGCTAATCATCCCTGCCTCTTTTTTTTTTAACAGATTACCAAAATTGAAAATGTCAATCATTTGTGTGATTTGAGAGTTTTAAATCTTGCCAGGAACTTTTTAAGTCACGTTGATAATCTTAATGGACTGGATTCACTAACCGAGCTTAACCTGCGACACAATCAGATTACTTTTGTGGTGAGTATTAAAATGGAATCAGTATGTGATTTTTGGCCTTTCTTTTAAGGGAATGAAATGAATGTTATAGCATTATTTTCTGTAAAGTAAGAGTCTAAGGTAATTTAGTTTTTTTCTGAATTTAAATTGTGGATATAATTATTAAGCTTTATAATATTACGGTTTGGGAAATAGTATGTTATTTTCCATTCTAAAAGATAAATGTAAAATTAGGAGCAGGAGTGTTATCAGTAAATGAATCAACTAGGGATAAATGAATTTTGAATCCTTTCCTGTGTTGTTATAGAAATAGAATTAATAAGAAAGATGGTTATTGGTGACTGAAAGTTGACAGATTATTGCACAGAGAGGAAAAAGACACAGTGAGGAGAGATTGAGGGCTTTGAAGACACATAAATATCATATTCTTTGCAGTTTTTCAAAGGCAGCTTTGTATGGAGGAAGAACACTGCTGCATAGGACATCAGAGGCCAGGCGCCGGTCGGCTTCATCTCTCACTAATTGTGTAGTAGTGTAGTGTTAGTTGCTCAGTTGTGTCCAACTCTTTGCTACCCTACGTCCTGTAGACTGCCAGGCTCCTCTGTCCATGGGATTCTCCAGGCAAGAATACTGGAGTGAATTGCCAGTCCCTTCTCTAGAGGATCTTCCTGACCCAGGAATCAAACCTGGTTCTCCTGCATTGCAGGCAGATTCTTTACCATCTGAACTATAGGGAAGAGAGCTGTGTGACCTTGGATAAGTCACTCACCTGTGAGCTTCAGTTTACTTTTCTCTAAAATGAGGACATTGGGTTAGATCATCTCTACAGTTCTTTTTGGTTTGCTGACTCTGAAAAAAGATATAAATATGATAGAAAGCTGGCATGTGAACAGGAGGAAAAGAGCTGGCATCATGAGGCTACTCTGAAACTCTGAGGATGAACTTCATTAGATTTATAGTTTTACTCATGTTTAGCAGCTAAATAACTGCTTAATGCTCAGGCATGTTGAACTTGCATATGTGAGGAGCTCTAGAAATAAGACTTTCAGTTGTATGACATGATACAGGCCAAGAAGACATCTAAGGCTTTATAAAAACACTATTTGTTTTTTAACAAGTTTCCTTTGTTTATATGCAACAGAGAAACTGCATTAGGTTTTCTCTGGATATCACTTAAGCACTCTTAAAGGCACAGTCTGATTCTTAACTTTTTCAAAACATTGAGTTCCTTGGTTGGTTAGTTTAGTCGCTAAGTTGTGTCCGACTTTTGCAACCCCATGAACTGTAGCCTGCCGGTCTCCTCTATCCATGGGATTCTCCAGGCAAGAATACTAGAGTGGGTTGCCATTTCCTTCTCCGGGGAATCTTCCCAACCCAGGGATCAAACCCAGGTCTCCTGCATTGCAGGCAGATTCTTTACCAACTGAGCTATGAGGGAAGCCCATTAGTAAGTAAGTAAGCCCATCGAGTTCCTTAGTAAATAATTACATAAACTTAAGTGGTGCACTTGAAAAAGTTGGAGGACAGTTGATACCGTATTTCTAGGCCTCACTGGACAGATTGGTTTCATTTTGAAGTTTCCCCAGAAAATCTGAGCCAAGTAATGCTTGCATTTTCTAGGAGGTTGGGATAATTACAAAACCTTTTCTAAGACATAGATTTATTCCAGAACCTTTAAATTCTGCCAACCTTTCCCCAGATTGGATCTAAATATTAGAAATGGCTTGTTTATTTTAAGAGACATCCATATTGAGTTAATCTGTTACATTGCTGTCTCGAGGAACTGTTCAGGCTGAACTTAATCTGTCCTCAGGACACTGGGTGTGGTAAGAATCCAAACACTTCAGTAGAATGGGGTACAGAAATCTGTTGGCCTTAGCATATTTCTGTCTACAATTTGTCCTTCATTTGGAAAATGTGTAATACACATCCAGGAAATTGCTTAATGAATTTCCCACTGAGTACCTAATCATTACTGTTATAGATTAGGCAGCAGTAAGCATCTTATGGAAAAGGAAATTGTTTTAGTTTCTGAAAGTGAAAAAGGTTAAGTATTATGTATATGGTATAAGCATCACGTGTATTAATTTATTGGATACTGTGACTGTATGTGTAAGAATAAATAAACTTTTCCAACTCTTATTTCTTTTCTGAAGCATCCTTTTCCTGAAGGCCCAAGAGACTTTAAATCTGAGGGTTCCTTTTTATCCCCTCTCTCTTTTTTTTTAAACTACCTCCTTCTTTTCTCCAGGGTCAGTTATCACATTATTTTTTTGCTTTGTTTTTTTTCATGGTTTTGATTTTCCTCAGTGACTGGTAATTCTTAAATGAAGGACCATGTTAAGGCATGGCTGACTCTCCTCTACAGCTGAATAGATCTTTCTAACCATAAGTTTCTCCCTAGAATGATCACTAGGTTTGTGTAAGTTGCTGAATCCAACACATTGCAGACTTCCCCTTAGACTGAGTGGACGACAGGCAGGCTTGCTGTGTAACTATCAAAATAAGAAAAAATACTTTGTGAGAGCAGGGAGGAGGAATAAGAAGAACCTCAGTATCTTTTGTGGCAGCTGAAATTGCCATTCCTCTTCCCCTTCCGGTTCTACTGTGGCAGTTATTAAACATCTCCATAGATAAAACTGTTCATGGGGTTCTCAAGGCAAGAATACTGAACTGGCTTCCATTCCCTTCTCCAGTGGACCACATTCTGTCTTCTCCACTGGAGAAGGGAATGGCAAACCATTTCAGTATTCTTGAGAACCCCATAACCTCTCATAACCCCATAATCTCAGCCTTGAGAACCCCATAAACAGTAGGAAAAGGCAAAATGATAGGATACTGAAAGGGGAACTCCCTGGGTTGGTAGGTGCCCAATATGCTACTGGAGATCAGTGGGGAAATAACTCCAGAAAGAATGAAGGGATGGAGCCAAAGCAAAAACAATGCCCAGCGGTGGATGTGACTGGTGATAGAAGCAAGGTCCAATGCTGTAAAGAGCAATATTGCATAGGAACCTGGAATGTCAGGTCCATGAATCAAGGCAAATTGGAAGTGATCAAACAGGAGATGGCAAGAGTGAACGTCGACATCCTAGGAATCAGCGAACTAAAATGGACTGGAATGGGTGAATTTAACTCAGATGACCATTATATCTACTACTGCGGGCAGGAATCCCTTAGAAGAAATGGAGTAGCCATCATAGTCAACAAAAGAGTCTGAAATGCAGTACTTGGATGCAGTCTCAAAAACAACAGAATGATCTGTTTGTTTCCAAGGCAAACCATTCAAGATCACGGTAATCCAAGCCTATGCCCCAACCAGTAACGCTGAAGAAGCTGAAGTTGAACGGTTCTATGAAGACCTACAAGATCTTTTAGAACTAACACCCCAAAAAGATGTCCTTTTCATTCTAGGGAACTGGAATGCAAAAGTAGGAAGTCAAGAAACACCTGGAGTAACAGGCAAATTTGGCCTTGGAATATATGGAATGAATCAGGGCAAAGGCTAATAGAGTTTTGCCAAGAGAATGCACTGGTCATAGCAAACACCCTCTTCCAACAACACAGGAGAAGACTCTACACATGGACATCACCAGATGGTCAACACCGAAATCAGATTGATTATATTCTTTGCAGTCAAAGATGGAGAAGCTCTATACCGTCAACAAACACAAGACCAGGAGCTGACTGTGGCTCAGATCATGAGCTCCTTATTGCCAAAATCAGACTTAAATTGAAGAAAGTAGGGAAAACCACTAGACCATTCAGGTATGACCCAAATCAAATCCCTTATGATTATTCAGTGGAAGTGAGAAATAGATTTAAGGGACTAGATCTGATAGAGTGCCTGATGAACTATGGACAGAGGTTCATGACATTGTACAGGAGACAGGGATCAAGACCATCCCCATGGAAAAGAAATGCAAAAAAGCAAAAGGCTGTCTGAGGGGGTCTTATAAATAGCTGTGAAAAGAAGTGAAAAGCAAAGGAGAAAAGGAAAAATATAAGCATCTGAATGCAGAGTTCCAAAGAATACTAAGGAGACATAAGAAAGCCTTCCTCAGCCATCACTTCAAAGAAATAGAGGCAAACAACAGAATGGTAAAACTAGAGATCTCTTCAAGAAAATTAGAGATACCAAGGGAACATTTCATGCAACGATGGGCTCAATAAAAGACAGAAATGCTATGGACCTAACAGAAGCAGAAGATATTAAGAAGAGGTGGCAAGAATACACAAAGAACTGTACAAAAAAGAGCTTCACAACCCAGATAATCATGATGGTGTGTGATCACTCACCTAGAGCCAGACATCCTGAAATGTGAAGTCAAGTGGGCCTTAGAAAGCATCAGTACAAACAAAGCTAGTGGAGGTGATGGAATTCCAGTTGAGCTCTTTCGAATCCTGAAAGATGATGCTGTGAAAGTGTTGCACTCAATATACCAACAAATTTGGAAAACTCAGCAGTGGCCACAGGACTGGAAAAGGTCAGTTTTCATTCCAATCCCAAAGAAAGGCAATGCCAAAGAATGCTCAAACTACCAAACAATTGCACTCATCTCACACACTGGTAAAGTAATGCTCAAAATTCCCCAACCCAGGCTTTAGCAATACATGAACCGTGAACTTCCTGATGTTCAAGCTGGTTTTAGAAAAGGCAGAGGAACCAGAGATCAAATTGCCAACATCCGCTGGATCATGGAAAAAGAGAGTTCCAGAAAAACATCTATTTCTGCTTTATTGACTATGCCAAAGCCTTTGTGTGGATCATAATAAACTGTGGAAAATTCTGAAAGAGATAGGAATACCAGACCACCTGACCTGCCTCTTGAGAAACCTATATGCAGGTCAGGAAGCAATAGTTAGAACTGGACATGGAACAACAGACTAGTTCCTGATAGGAAAAGGAGTACGTCAAGGCTGTATATTGTCACCCTGCGCATTTAACTTATATGCAGAGTACATTATGAGAAACACTGGGCTGGAAGAAGCACAAGCTGGAATTAAGATTGCCGGGAGAAATATCAATAACCTCAGATATGCAGATGACACCACTCTTATGGCAGAAAGTGAAGAACTAAAGAGCCTCTTGATGAAAGTGTAAGAGGAGAGTGAAAAAGTTGGCCTAAAGCTCAACATTCAGAAAATGAAGATCATGGCATCTGGTCCCATCACTTCATGGCAGATAGATGGGGAAACAGTGGAAACAGTGTC
>SJYQ01001657.1:72063-96171 GCA_006410935.1 Redunca redunca
CCCAGGGCTGATCTCCTTCAGAATGGACTGGTTGGATCTCCTTGCAGTCCAAGGGACTCTCAAGAGTCTTCTCCAACACCACAGTTCAAAAGCATCAGTTCTTCAGCACTCAGCTTTCTTCACAGTCCAACTCTCACATCCATACATGACCACAGGAAAAACCATAGCCTTGACTAGACGGACCTTAGTCGGCAAAGTAGTGTCTCTGCTTTTGAATATGCTATCTAGGTTGGTCATGACTTTTCTTCCAAGGAGTAAGCGTCTTTTAATTTCATGGCTGCATTCACCATCTGCAGTGATTTTAGAGCCCCTCAAAATAAAGTCTGACACTGTTTCCACTGTTTCCCCATCTATCTGCCATGAAGTGATGGGACCAGATGCCATGATCTTCATTTTCTGAATGTTGAGCTTTAAGCCAACTTTTTCTCTCTCCTCTTTCACTTTCATCAAGAGGCTCTTTAGTTCCTCTTCACTTTCTGCCATAAGAGTGGTGTCATCTGCATATCTGAGGTTATTGATATTTCTCCCGGCAATCTTAATTCCACTTGTGCTTCTTCCAGCCCAGGGTTTCTCATGATATACTCTGCATAGAAGTTAAATACGCAGGGTGACAGTATATAGCCTTGACGTACTCCTTTTCGTATTTGGAACCAGTCTATTGTTCCATGTCCAGTTCTAACTGTTGCTTCCTGACCTGCATATAGTTTTCTAAAGAGGCACATCAGGTGGTCTGGTATTTCTGTATCTTTCAGAATTTTCCACAGTTTATTGTGATCCACACAGTCAAAGTCTTTGGCATAGCCAATAAAGCAGAAATAGATGTTTTTCTGGAACTCTCTTTTTCCATGATCCAGCGGATGTTGGCAATTTGATCTCTGGTTCCTCTGCCTTTTCTAAAACCATCTTGAACATCTGGAAGTTCACGGTTCATGTATTGCTGAAGCCTGGCTTGGAGAATTTTGAGCATTACTTTACTAGTGTGTGAGATGAGTGCAGTTGTGCAGTAGTTTGAGCATTCTTTGGCATTGCCTTTCTTTGGGATTGGAATAAAAGCTGACCTTTTCCAGTCCTGTGGCCACTGCTGAGTTTTCCAAATTTGCTGGCATATTGAGTGCAGCCCTTTCACAGCATCATCTTTCAGGTTTTGAAACAGCTCAACATGAACAGTATGAAAAGACAAAATGGTAGAATACTGAAAGAGGAACTCCCCAGGTCAGTAGGTGCCCAATATGCTACTGGAGATGAGTAGAGAAATAACTCCAGAAAGAATGAAGGGATGGAGCCAAAGCAAAAACAATATCCAGTTGTGGATGTGACTGGTGATAGAAGCAAGGTCCGATGCTGTAAAGAGCAGTATTGCATAGGAACCTGGAATGTTAGGTCCATGAATCAAGGCAAATTGGAAGTGGTCAAACAGGAGATGGCAAGAGTGAACATCGACATCCTAGGAATCAGCAAACTAAAATGGACTGGAATGGGTGAATTTAACCCAGATGACCATTATATCTACTACTGCGGGCAGGAATCCCTTAGAAGAAATGGAGTAGCCATGATGGTCCACAAAAGAGTCCAAAATGCAGTACTTGGATGCAGTCTCAAAAATGACAGAATGATCTCTGTTTGTTTCCAAAGCAAACCATTCAATATCACAGTAATCCAAGCCTATGCCCCAACCAGTAACGCTGAAGAAGCTGAAGTTGAACGGTTCTATGAAGACCTACAAGATCTTTTAGAACTAACACCCCAAAAAGATGTCCTTTTCATTCTAGGGAACTGGAATGCAAAAGTAGGAAGTCAAGAAACACCTGGATTAACAGGCAAATTTGGCCTTGGAATATGGAATGAAGCAGGGCAAAGGCCAATAGAATTTTGCCAAGAGAATGCACTGGTCATAGCAAACACCCTCTTCCAACAACACAAGAGAAGACTCTACACATGGACATCACCAGATGGTCAACACCGAACTCAGATTGATTATATTCTTTGCAGCCAAAGATGGAGAAGCTCTATACTGTCAACAAACACAAGACCAGGAGCTGACTGTGGTTCAGATCATGAACTCCTTATTGCCAAAATCAGACTTAAGTTGAAGAAAGTAGGGAAAACCACTAGACCATTCAGGTATGACCTAAATCAAATCGCTTATGATTATTTAATACAGTATAGTTGTATTCAATTCTCTGATCTTTTTCTTGGAAATTTTATAAGTTTCTAAGCAAATATCTTTTTAATTTGTATATCTTTCCCTTTAAAAGGACTAAAGGACTATGAAACATTTCAAACATTCCCAAAGAATAGGAAATGAGATTACCAACATTTGTGTGTCAACCAATGAATTTAAATAAAAGCCTTTTAAATATAGTTGAGACCTACTCTGTAGCCCTCCCCAAACACATTCCCTCCCTCCTTTGCAGACATAACCACAATTATGAATTTAGTGTTTATTTCTATGCATATCTGCTTCTGTTTCCTGTATATATTCCCAAACAATCCCTAATATATCCCTAAGCAATGAAGTAATTATTTTGCATGCCTTTAAGTCTCCTGTAAATGGTTTTATGAAACAGTACGTATCTTCTGTAAGTTACTTTTATTATGCTTTGAGATTTATACGTGTTGATACCTAGTGCTCCAGTTCATTAATTTTCATTGTTATATAGTATCCCACTATATGATTATGATTAAATATTTATTCTTCTGTTTTTGGATAATATTTCTAATTATTATTGTTAAGAAATAATTTTTTTGTATGTATCTTTTTGTACATAATTATAACAGTTTCCCTTGGACAGTGGCTTTCAGACAGTTTTAGCCATAGTCTGTGTTAATAAATAAAATTTACATTGTGCATGCATGCTCAGTCGTATCTGACTCTTTGCAACCCCATGGACTGCAGCCTACCAGGCTCCTCTGTCCATGGGATTTCCCAGGCAAGAATACTGGAGTGGGTTGCTGTTTCCTTCTCCAGGGGATCTTCCCAATACAGGGATAGAACCCATGTCTCGTCCATCTCCTACATTGCAAGAGAATTTTTTACCACTGAGCCACCTGTGAAGTCCCTGAATTGATTTCTTGACTAATAAAAAACTGTTTGTAATCTGCTTTTGAAAAGTAATGCTAAATGGTGACTTGGGAGAAGCACAGCTTGGTGCCAGGACTATGCACGTCATTTCACTCTATTGGTTACTGCCACACTTTCCCCAAAGTGATTGTACCAAATTACCTTTCCATCAGCATTCCCTGAGAGTTTCTTTAACTTCACAACTTTATTGACACTTGATGTCAGATGTTGACCTTCTAATTTTTGCCAGGCTTGTAACTATGAAATTGTATTATTTTGAGATTTGAATTTGAATTTCTCGTGGGATTGAATGCCTATCATCTTTTTTCCATTTTTGATATTGATATTGCTTGTTCTCCGGATAGCCTTATCCTTTGCCCACTGTTATAACATCTTTTTCATTTTCCTGTTGATCAGTAGGATTTCTTTTGTTTCTGCTGTCGTTGAGAAACAGAAGTAAAAATCAATAGTTTCCTTTATTGTTTCTCCTTTTTGTTTGAAAAGTCGTTTTTTATAGGCTGCGGACATAAAAATATTTTTCTATGTTGCTTAGCAAGAGTTTTAAAGTTGTTCTTCACATGGAGGTGTTTCATCTATTTGGCATTGATTTTTGCTTGTGATGTGCCATTGAAATCCAATTTCATTTTTTTTCTCATATGGATTACCAGTTGTCCCAGCACATTTTCTTAAAAAGTAAATTCTTTTTGTCCTTCCCTCTCCCCTTAGCAGTATCTTCTTTTAGCAAATTAAATATGCACATATGCCTAGGTCATATGCATAATTCATTTTTTAATTTACAATCTGAGAATCTGTCTTCTGATCAGACGTTTGTCTGTTATGCTAATTTTGATTACATACATTTCCATTCATCAATTTGATATTATTTCAAGCTTTCTATTTTTTTTTCTTGTGTTTGATTTCCAGTTGATGGAGTTTTCTCTGGTCTTCTTCACATTAATGGTTACTACTGCATTTTAAATACAGTTGACTTAAATTATAGTCAAGTACACGTCCCTACCTTCTTCTCAAAAAAGAACCTTACAATCATTTAATCCAGTAAACCCCTCTCATTCTGCATGCTTTTGTTGCCTAGTATTTCCTTTTTTTTTTTAACCATCCAATTTATATATTTTAATTGCTGTGTTTTTAGTCACTGTTTATTTGGATTCAGCCACATACTTGTTTGGCTTTACCACTCTTCCCAAAGTATATAACTTAGATAAAGTTCCTTTAAGATGGCTATGGTGGGAGTAAGCTTTCTCAGTTTCTGTTTAGTAACTTGTTTATTTTGCTTTTACTCAGGACTGATTTCTGGATTTGGTTGACAGTTGTTTTTCTCCTGGATGTTTTGAAGCGCATATTCCCTTGTCTTCAGTTTTCTATTATTGTAATTAAACTGTCATCAATCACTTTTTGTTGGTAGTCTTTTACTTCCTCTGTTTGTTTTAAGATCATAAGATTTCTTCTTGAAGTCTTTCAGACTCACTATGATCTATATAGATATGGAACTACTATATTTGACCAATTTGAGGCATGTATTTTTCTATATTTCAACAAATCTGAAATCTGAATATATGTTACAGTCTACATCAGTTCAGTTCACTTCAGTCTCTCAGTCATGTCCGACTGACCTCATGGACTACAGCACGCCAGGCCTCCCTGTCCATCACCAACTCCCGGAGTTTACTCAAACTCATGTCCATTGAGTCGGTGATGCCATCCAGCCATCTCATCCTCTGTCATCCCCTTCTTCTTCTGCCTTCAATCTTTCCCAGCATCAGGGTTTTTTCCAATAAATAAGTTCTTCACATCAGATAGCCAAAGTATTGGAGTTGCAGCTTCAGCATCAGTTCTCCCAATGAATATTCAGGACTTATTTCCTTTAGGATGGACTGGTTGGATCTCCATGCAATCCAAGGGACTCTCAAGAGTCTTTTCCAACACCACAGTTCAAAAGCATCAATTCTTCTGAGCTCAGCTTTCTTTATACCAACTCTCACATCCATACGTGACTACTGGAAAAACCATAGCTTTGACTAGACACACCCTTGTTGGCAAAGTAATGTCTCTGCTTTTTCATATGCTGTCTATGTCATAACTTTTCTTCCAAGGAGCAAGTGTCTTTTAATTTCAAGGGTACAGTCACCATCTGCAGTGATTTTGGAGCCCCCCAAAATTAAGTCTGACACTGTTTCCACTGTTTCCCCACCTATTTGCCATGAAGTGGTGGGACCAGATGCCATGATCTTAGTTTTCTGAATGTTGAGTTTTAAGCCAATGTTTTCACTCTCCTCTTTCACTTTCATCAAGAGGCTCTTTAGTTCTTCAGTTTCTTCCATGAGGGTGGTGTCATCTGCATATAAGGTTATTGATATTTCTCCCAGCAATCTTAATTTCAGCTTGTGCTTCATCTAGCCCAGTGTTTCTCATGATGTACTCTGCATAGAAGTTAAATAAGCAGGGTGACAATATGCAGCCTTGACATACTCCTTTCTCAATTTGGAACCAGTCTATTGTTCCATGTCCAGTTCTAACTGTTGCTTCTTGACCTGCATACAGATTTCTCAGGAGGCAGGTCAGGTGGTCTGGTATTCCCTTCTCTTTAAGAATTTTCCACAGTTTGCTGTGATCCACACAAAGGCTTTGGTGTAGTCAATAAAGCAGAAATAGATGTTTTTCTGGAGCTCTCTTGCTTTTTTGATGATCCAGTGGATGTTGGCAATTTGATCTCTGGTTCCTCTGCCTTTTCTAAATCCAACTTTTTTTACTCTTCTCTTTCACCTTCATCAAAAGGCTCTTTAATTGCCCTTTGCTTTCTGTCATAAGGGTGGTGTCATCTGCATATCTGAGGTTATTGATATTTCTCCTGGCAATCTTGATTCCAGCTTGTGCTTTGTCTGGCCTGGCATTTCACATGATGGACTGTGCATATAAGTTAGATAAGCAGGGTGACAATACACAGCGTTCATGTACTCCTTTCCCAATTTGGAACCAGTCTATTGTTCCATGTCCAGTTCTAACTGTTGCTTCTTGACCTGCATACAGATTTCTCAGGAGGCAGGTCAGGTGGTCTGGTATTCCCATCTCTTGAAGAATTTTCCACAGTTTGTTGTGATCCACACAGTCAAAGGCTTGAGCATTCAATGAAGCAGAAGTAGATGTTTGTCTAAATTCTCTTGCTTTTTCTATGATCCAGCAGATGTTGGCGATTTGATCTCTGGTTCCTCTCCCTTTTCTAAATCCAGGTTGAACATCTGGAAGTTTTTCGTTCACGTACTGTTGAAGCCTAGCTTGGAGAATATTGAGCATTACTTTGCTAGAGTGTGAGATGAGTGCAATTGTGCGGTAGTTTGAGCATTCTTTGGCATTGCCTTTCCTTGGGATTGGAATGAAAACTGACCTTTTCCAGTCCTGTGGCCACTGCTGAGTTTTCCAAGTTTGCTGGCATATTGAGTGCAGTACTTTCACAGCATCATATTTCAGGATTTGAAATAGCTCAACTGGATTCCATCACCTCTACTAGCTTTGAGGAGGCCACCATTAGCTCCAGTATAGAGGTGCCAAGCAGGTGACGCACAAACTTAAGTAGAATTACACACAAAGAAGTTCTCACACTGTTGCAAAAGTTCTAGGGTCTACAACAGGTTTCCCAACCTGGGGATCTGGCCAAAGAACTGAGAACCCTCAGGGAATTTGACTTTGATAACTGTTTATATTATTATCAGTTCAGTTGTTGGTATTACATTTGTGGCGTTTAATTACTCTGCAAAATGTATTTTAAAATTTTATAGCATAATTTGGAATTGAAATCAAATATTATTCCAAAAAACATGGAAATAGAATAGCAAAAACAAATTTAATATTAGTGAAATATGCTTTTCATTGGAGGAATGACTGTAACTCCACACGATTTTGCTAATTAACAGTCAAATACTTTAAAGGAAGATAACTGCATTTGACAAAGCTGTGTTACATTCTCACTGTAGTTTTACTTGCAGTTACTCAGTGACTAATTGATAATTCATGGACAACAGATACCTATTGGCTATTCTGGTATATCCCTTTGTGAAGTATCAGGTCATGTCTTTTGCCCATTAAAAAATAATGTTATCTTTTTATCAGTGAGTATGGTAGATCTTCATTCTAGGTGAAGGTGAAGTCGCGTCCGACTCTTTGCGACCCCGTGGACTGTAGCCTACCAGGCTCCTCCATCCAGGGGATTCTCCAGGCAAGAATACTGGAGTGGGTTGCCATTTCCTTCTCCAGGGGATCTTCCCAACCCAGGGATCGAACCCAGGTCTCTCGCATTGGAGGCAAACGCTTTAACCTCTGAGCCACCAGGGAAGTCATTCATTCTAGATTCAGCCCTTTATTTCATTTACATATTGAATGCATTTTCTGCATGGCTTCCTTTTTTGCTTTCTTAATATTTTCAACTTGTAGAAACTTTAAGTCTTAGTGACGTACAGTTTATCAATTTGTTTTCTTTTTATCATTGGTGTCTTTTTTTGTCTTGTCTGGGAAGTCTTTGCTTATCCAGATATCATAAATATGTTCTCCTCTGTTATCTCCCAGAAGGCTTATACTTTTACCTTTCATTTTAGGTCTGGATCCACTTTTAATTAAGTTTTGTGTATGGTGTGAGATGGCAGCCCACTCAGGTATTCTTGCTTGGGAAATCCCATGGACAGAGGAGCCTGGTGGGTTATAGTCCATGGGGTCACAGAGAGTCGAATGCAACTGAGGGACTGCATACACACACACACACACACACACACACACACACACACACACACACGGTGTGAGATGTATGTTTTCCACCGTTTAATTAAACTACTTTCTTTTTCAAAATTGAGTTATAGTCAAATGAGTCTTTCTCTGAACCTTCTATTCTGTTCCATCTATTTGTCTACTATTATGCCAAGACTATACTGTCTAATTATTCTAGCTTTATACATGGAGATATTTGGGGAGATCATTAATTTAAAATTTTTATTTTGCCTAATTTTTATGTGTAAAAAATGATATTTGTTTTTAAAACATATGGTTAAGTAAATTAAAAGAATCCCATGGATGGAGGAGCCTGGTAGGCTACAGTCCACGGGGTCGCAAAGAGTCGGACACGACTGAGCAACTTTACCTCACCTCACCTCAAATTAAAAGAACTCTTTTGGTGATAATGAAATAAAAATTCAAAGTGATATTATATTGGTTAATCATAAGTTTATTTTCACCAGGTGTTATATAAAATCATCACATGATATCTTAGACTTGATTAAATATGATAATTTTATTAACATACCCAATATCTATGTTTTATGAATCTGTGGATTCATTTCTTTGACTAATTATGGGAACAGGAATATTCTGAGGCTTTATATTTCAAGTATTGATCTCTTCCACTTTCTGCTTCTTCAGCACCTGCTAGACATGGTATGGGCCTTCTTGTTCTATTTGTTTCTTAAAATTTCCATCGCTCTTACTTTTCTCTGCTACATTTGTGCATGATTTTTATTTCTTTAATGTTTCTTCCAGTTCACTAACCTTCTCTTTAGTTTTGTCTAATCTGATTTTCAGTCCATCCATTGAATTTTTAATAATGACCATAATTTTTTATTTCTAGAAGTTCTGCATGGATTTTTAAAAAACAAATGCCCAAATATCTTTGTAACCTATTTTTTCTCATGTTTTGATTCATTTATTTATCTAATAATTTTAAACGTAGATATTCCATAGTCTTTATCAATTGATTATATTTCTCAGTGTTTTGGTAATCCTACATTTATTGCCTATAATTTATGCTTACTCTTGCTCATAGCAGTTTTTTTCATTAATCATCTGCAGTTGTCAGAATGCCGTCAGGGCTTCCCAGGTAGTGCTAGTGGTAAGGAACCACCTGCCGATACAGGAGATGCAGGAGACACTGGTTTGATCCTTGGATTCGAATGATCACCTGGAGTAGGGCATGGCAACCCACTCCAATATTGTTGCTGGAAAATTCCATGGACTGAGGAGCCTGGCAGTCCATGGGGCTGCAAAGACTAAGGTGCAACTGAGCGGCGGAGCAACTGAGCATGCACGTGCATGTGTGCACACGTGTGTGCACACACGCACCCACATACGCTGTAAAGTCTGATTTGAGTTTATGTCTTTCTAGTGAGTTTTGCCTGTAGTGGTAAGGGTAAGAATGGCAGGGACCATTTTTTATGAGGAGTCTTGGGTTTCCCTGGTGCTTCAAATGGTAAAGAATTTGCCTGCAGTGCAAGAGAGCTGGATTCGATCCCTTGTCTGGAAGATCTCCAGAGAAGTTAATGGCTACCCATTCCAGTATTCTTGCCTGGAGAATTCCATGATCAGAGGACCCTGGTGGGGTACAGTCCATGGGGTCACAAAGAATCAGACACAACTGAGCGTCTAACTCTTTTTTGTTAGATCATGCATGTGATGTAAATTTGAACTAGAAATTCAAGTGTAGAAAGGCCTGTGATTGCGAAACTGAGGCTTTTTCTATTTCTCCTCATAGTGGTTATATCTAGCTCTCTTAGATTATCAAGACTGGAAATCTCTGTAGTCAGAGTGTCATTTCCTGCTTATTAGTCTGGTTTTCAGTTCCTTTTTATTTTTCAGGGGATTACAACAGTGTATAGAAATAAATCAGACTGAAAGAGCAGCTTGCAGCTAGATTGACTGATAATTGCCAGGTAATATGTCATAAATAAATGTAAAAATTAGATAAGGATATTACTGCTTTTGGATAATAGAGGCAGGTAACAGACTTTTTTTCATGGTATGTAAAAATATGATTTGAGTTGTTGATATGATGGCTTAAACATATTATTCCTCATATAATATGTGTCTCTATTACAGTGATGGCTATAGTGAGTAATTTTAGAATTTATAAACCTTTTTATAAAAAGGAACACTTTTTTCTTTGTTTTTTTTTTCAAGCTTATTCAGTGCTTTGTTTTAGTTCTCAAAATGAAGATAATTACCCCTACATATTTTAACACTGACTTTTTTGTGTACCAGAATAGGTAACAAAACAAGAGCTGTTGTGATTTTATTACAGTCATCTTTGTTCTCCTTGCTGTATGCCAAAGCCTCTGTCTCTTCACCCTTCTTCCTATTCCCCTGCAGGAGGCTGCTCTAAAAATAGCTCCAGTAATAGATGTTCTACACAGGGTCAGATTGCTGAATCATTTAGTTCTTTTGTGAAGTTTAGGAATATGGAAAACAGCATCTGAGCTGGGCAGGACAAACATGCTTCTAAACTGGCAGGTCATTATTCTCTTGAAAAATAAAGAACTGTATTCTTCTCAATAACCATATAGTAAATAATTTTTAAAGCCTATTTTTAAAGAATATATTTTAAAAATCTGTAAATGGTTTTGTGTTTTAACTGCAAAACATATTTTGAATGTGATTCTCAGAAGTGTGTTTTGTTAAATATAATAAATTTGATATTAAGAGGTTAACAGATGAACTGTAAATATTCCCCCATATGTAAATATTTCATCTTCTTTTTCTTATCTTAGGTATGTTATTGCCTCTTTGGAATAGTTTCAGTGCCTGTGAAATAGTTACCTCCAGAAAAGAATTTCTGGGAGGATTTGACACTTGACAGTGAAATAAATATGCTGACTTTTCCTCAATGTTATAAGGATTTAGCTTTCTTAAATTATCTGTAACCCCTTAGATTTCCTCATTATTCCAAAATAATTATATGCAGATTGTTGAGTGCTGGCTTCCCCAGTGTAACACCAGAACAACCTGCTGATAAAGAAAAGTTGAGATTATTACTTCCTGACAGGAAGAGCACATTTTCTTGGCACAGTCTTAGTCATATTTTAAGGACCAAGTCACAATATGTGTTTTTGAGATTTCTTGGGGGTCTTGTTTAAGGTGGGTCTTTCAGCGCACTGGCTTCAGACTGATGAATTTATGACATAATAGGTCACCCCCTGGTGGCTCAGATGGTGAAGAATCTGCACGCAGTGCAGGAGACCCAGGTTCAGTCCCTGGGTTGGGAAGATTCCCTGGTGCAGGAAATGGCAGCCCACTCTAGTATTCTTGCCTAGCAAATTCTGTGGACAGAGAAGCCTGGTGGGCTACAGTCCATGGGGTTGCAAAGAACTGGACACAACTGAGCAACTAACAGATTTCAGATTTCCAGGTTAGGGTTGTCTGGCAGAACAAGATGAGCTTTTCAAAGTGAATATTGGACCATGATACTAAACTTCTGTTTTCTCTGGCATTAATTACTGTCTCACTTCTCCATTAACTGCAGAGTCCCCAGCAGAACTCTAAAATTCTTCTCTATATGGGCAAAGATCTCAAGTAACCTATCTGTTTCATTTTCTGTCTTCGAAGATACCCTTTCTAGCCCTTTGTCCTCGGTCTCTAATGTAGATTGGTTGCCCTTAGGCCTGCTGTGGAGGTGGCATCCTTGAGTTTCTCTTGTCTCTCTCCAACAGTGAATCGACTTCCTGGATCTCATGTATCTACACCTTTGGTTCGCTCTCATATTAGAGCAACCATCTTCTGGTTTTCTTCTGTAAATAACTCATGCATAGATAATTGATATGATAAATAGAATGTTTTCTTTTTGTCCATTACAATGCTAGAAATTCATTACAGAGTATATCTTACAGTTGCTAGAAAAATTAAAGTTATAGTTTTCTTATAGGAATGAAGTTTGGAACAACAACAATGATTGTGGGTAATTATTTTGCTTTTTAAAGTTCTGGAAAGTCTATCTCCTAAAATAATTTTGGGGTATATGTTGTTGAATTCTGAGTTTTAATTTTTCAACTTGTGAATACTTTTTATTCCTCTATCAGATGAGAGTTAATAATTTTGAAAATTTGATAAAAAACTTCTGGTAAAATTTTGCTTCTTAAATGAAAATAAATATAAAACATTATATCAAATAAACTTAAACCCTTTTCTCACAATTTATAGCCTGATGTAATTTGAGTTTATATTTTCATAGTAAAAAAGCTGTCTTGAAATGTGTGTCTGTGTGTCTGTAGTATTTGATGGTGGTAGGCTGGGGCCCCAAAAGACTGTTTCTTAAAAAATTGATGACACTAGTTTATTTCCCTTCCAAAAACCAATTGTAACTAAATGAAGCAAACAATCTACAAATTTTATTGTCTTCATAATAAAACAAAATATGAAGTTCAGAACTGGATCACTTGCTCTTTCTCTTGTTATCTCCTCTCAGTTCAAAATGCTTGCATCTCATAATAGCCAGCATTCTCTTAAATCTGCAGTTAGGCTCAACGCATTCAAGCCTCAGAACAATCTTGTAATTTTAGTATTTTTCTGGAAAATTGGTTTAGTGTGCCCACCATAGCCATTCCGCTTCCTGTCGTAATGCCTCTTCCTTGGGCATACAGAGAATCCTTGCCCTTTTGTACTGTCACTTTGTGGGATTTGTACTTGCCTACTTCTTAGAGAAGCCCAGTGGGTTTTAGGAACGCTCTCCATGTTTGTGAGAGTGATCGCACAGAAAAAAGCACATGTACTTTTTCTTTTAAAGATGCCTTGATTCAAAGGAGATTCAGGCTACTGCTTCTCAGTTTTCTCCCAGTTAGATGTCAGCAAACAATGCTTATGCCCAGAAATATGTCCCTTAGATTCCAGGAAGAATTTAAGAGAAGAGATTCCTCAGACAGGCTTTCAATCTGACTGTAACTCTAAACTTCCGGAGACCAGATAGGAAGCAGGCTATCCTTTCCTTTTGGAAATTACAGCCCTGGAAACTATATGGGAAAATGTCTTCAGCCAGATTCATTGCTCCTATGTCCTCTAAAAAAGTCAATGAGACGTGGCTCCGCCACAGTTCTATCACTTTTATATTTTCTTTGTATAGCAAGTTTTTAAAAATAAATAAATGACTTTTCGGAAAAGCTGAACTTGTTTGTAATTTTGATGAATTGCCTACATTTTTATTCGGTCTTGGAAATGGTAGTTTTAAAAGAGGGGGAGGAAGAAAGATGATGACTTATGGAAAGAGTAAGAAGTTTTGATTGGGTTTAAATATTGGTCACAATTTATGTAAAATGTACATTTTAATATTAGCATCATTCAATTGGATATAACTAGAAGTTATTGTAAATAATAAAAGTGAAAAATATTTAATATTAGAAGTACCAGAGTGTGCAGTATTGTAAAGAGCAGAGCACTGGAGTCAGGATAACTGGAATCTTGTCCTATTTTGGCTTCTGTATGTATGACAGTATGTTTCCTGGTCACCTTTCCACCCTTTTCCCACGCTGCCCCTGCCACAACCTCAACCGTTTTACTTTTTCTCATGTGAACAATGAGATTACGGACTAGGTAATAACGAAGCTGCCTCTTAAGATTCTGGTATTCCAGAATATGTCAGACTTTTCAGGAGGTTTGTGTCTTTTAATAAAATTAGTAAAAAATCATTTGGGCCAAAACATTTCAATATTTGCTGATGGTAACTGTATTTAAACAGCAGTGTTTTGCTCAAGGGTGCTGCACCTAAACAGAACAGCATAGACTTCCAATTGTAAGAACCTTGGATTCTTGCTTAGATTGGAAATTGCCCTTCCAGTACCCTCCACTGACAGTGATGATGATCTGCTTTGAGCATTATGGGGGCATTGTCAGTGTGTTGATTCATCTGCAACTGAGTGGTGCATTTCTGGGGTTTGAGAATAGTGAGGTGAATGGCTCTGAAATTCTCAGTACTGTTTGGAAAGCTGATTGCATAAATTTAAAATTTAAAGTGTTTGAACAGATTCCTTTCCAAGTGATTTTTAACAAATGTTTGACCACACTGTATTTGTGCTACAGTTGAAAGCTGAAGTAGCATTTTGGCTCCTTTCCCAAAAGCATGCTTGAAGAGGCTAGCAGCAGCAGCAGCATCTCCCTCTGTTCTCCTCAGTGCTTTTTACCTTGCGAGTGGTGCAGCTTGTTCTGCGGATGTACTGAAACCCTCCCATTTAATCTGCAGTGGAGAAGAATGGAGCTCAATGCCTAGTAGCATTCAGTGGTCTAGCAAGGTTGCAGTAACTAGCAATGACTATGTATTTCCACAGCTGAACAAGAAGACATTTTATAATATATAAATTTTTTTCCTTTCAGCTGATAGATTTTTGCTTTCTGTTTCCTTCTAGAGAGATGTGGATAATTTGCCCTGCCTCCAACGTCTGTTTCTCAGCTTCAACAATATATCTACGTAAGTGGAAACTCCCAACTTGTCATGTATTAATAACTTGATTGTGTGCGTTCTAATGCTTTAAATTAAGATTGTAGATACTTTGGAGTATTTCTAATGACATGTAAGATTTTCAACTGGAAAATGATAGGGCCATCTGTGACAAAGTTCTCTGTGGAAAAACAAAGCTCTTGTGTTTATTAGCGCTTCTGATGCTAAAGTGATGACTGGTTTAGTACAGTATGTGCTTTTTATAGTTATAGTTTAGAGTTGCTCCTTTGTAAAACATGTATGTGGAAATGTCAACATATATTCTGCTGTCCTTTGTTTGACACTTACTGCACTAATCAGTTGAATTAGAATTTCTTTCATAAATTATCATCTACAATCTCTGTAGCTACTGAGCAATTTTGATATAGCAGGTTATACTTGTCACTAAGCCACTTGCTAATTAGGCCGTAACATCTAACTTGGTATCCCTACTTGGAGAACTAATGCAGCTAAACACTGTATATTAGAATATATAAATGTTGTTTTGTAAAGATTTGAAACATATCATCCTTTCTGTTGTGATGATGTCTCATTCAGTGTCAGTGTGGAAGATTTCAGAACTGAAGCTGAGACCGGCAGTCAGACTTTCCAATGCAGAATGAGTAGCCACCCTTCCCTGACTCTCTCCTTCTTTTCCCTTGCCCCTCAGTTCTTTAGTTTCACTTCAAGACTGTTCCCTGAATGTACTTTTATGGAAGGATAAGAACTAAGTATAAAAGAGTTGAGAACCGATCTCTTCCTGAGTTCTAGGTCTGTGCTTCTGATTATTAAAAACCGGTTGACCTTTTGCACAATTTCTGTTTCTACCTTTTTCCTGTGTTAGCCCCCATCCCTGTACTGTATCTCTAAAAGGTAGCGGTTAAGTTTAGATGGTGAATTTTACATATAGGCGTTATTTCAAAGAAAATACCCTCAATCATTTTCTTTTTTTTCTTTGTGTGGAAATACAAAGTTTTCTGAAATACTTTTAATGTTCTTTTCAGTTTATGTTGAATCCTGTTCCAGCTGCCTTCCCATCTTTTTGGAAGAGTAGGATTTATTTTTAATGGCAACGGAAGGAACACTCAATTTTCTTTAAGGAGTTTCTGCCTAAAGACCATTAACAATGGTTTTGAGAAGATAGTGTCTCGTTTTTAAAATGTGTTGTTTCTCACGTCTCACAATATTAGCTGCTGAAGGTGCAGCAGACCCTTAGATTCCCCCAACCTGTGATGGAGCTTACTGCTTCTGCTCTTGTCTTGTTATGACTCATTGGAAAAGACTCTGATGCTGGGAGAGATTGGGGGCAGGAGGAGAAGGGGACGACCAAGGATGAGATGGCTGGATGGCATCACGGACTCGATGGACGTGAATTTGGGTGAACTCCGGGAGTTGGTGATGGACAGGGAGGCCTGGGTGCTGCGATTCATGGGGTCACAAAGAGTCGGACACGACTGAGCGACTGAACTGAACTGTCTTGTTTATTGGGAGTAATTTAAAAGGAGATATAAATTTGGGTGTATGGGGTTATGGCGTGCCCACTTCCTCAGGATACCTCAACTTCTAAACTCCTAGCTCTGCAGGGAGTTGATCTTAAATGTCTGTATTTAGGGAATTTTCTTACCAACTTGAAAAGAAGTTTTACCTACTCAACAAAATAGATATGTGATTAATGGGATTAATACTTACGACTTTCTATTGAAAGTGGGATTTATTGAGAAATTGATATAGAAGGAAGGGTTTTCTATTCTTTGCTTTTTTGTGTTTCTACAAAAGCTTAGCTCTTTACCTTTCTCTAATATTTCCAGATGACCTGCTTTTGAGGTCAAGTACATTTTCCATTTTCTGCTTTGTTCCTGTTGATGCATGTAATCCAAGAGATGGTATAGAGAATATATTGGGTCTTGGGCAGGGGCCAGGAGGAATTGGAAAGTGCAAGCCCTTTTCACATTTCCATGAGTTTTATTCAAGACACAAATATTTCAGTTGACTGGGATGGTAGATGATCTGTAGTGTGAATTGTGGTGTCCTTTCATATCCTGCTATAGTCCTGGCATGACAGAGTTGCATAATTTTCAATTCAGTGGTCAAGGAGTAACATACAAGAAGAGCAGAAATAGCAGTATAAAGGTGAAAGTACCTTTTAGGACTTTCTCTGGATAACTTTCAAATATCATCCAGCAAGTGAAATATCCAACAGTGTATCCATTTTGGGGAGACAAAAATGTATTGACTGTTAAAATAGTAAGGCTTCCTAGATTTTGACCAAGTTGTTGGATTCTTAGAGGCCTATTTGCATAAACTATTACCTGGTGAAAATTCAGAAAGTTCCAGAATGTGATAGCACCCTAACTGAATTCAGAGAGCTCCAACTTGGGGTAAATAGGTACCTATATTTGATGATGGGTTGACCATGGCCTTGGTAAACAGGACCATTTTTGTATGTTTTCCTGTAGATATTAGAACAGGCATTTAGTTCTTCTAGTAGGCATAAAAGATATATTAAGAGAATGAATGACATATCCACATCTGTGTATCTGAATAGAAGTGATGCCTCCGGTTAAAATATCCCTTAGAGCATGAGGAAGACAGAAACACAAATAGGTAATTATAATACAGTGAGTTAAATACAGTTAGTTGTGATCAAATTGCAGATATACTAGAAAATGTAAATCAGTGTAGAGAAGGGAAGTTAAGGAAAACTTCCCAGAGGGAGATGATCCCTGGGTTGAGCTCTAAGTGGAGTAGACCTCAGTAAAGTGAATAGTCCTTGGACATTCCAGGTAAGCGTACAACCTAGGCGAAGTAGATGTAGAAGGCTCAGAGTGGACTCACTAGGCCCACCCTCTGGGAACCTGCAGTGAGATGCTTGCCCCCTCTCCTCCTAACTAGCTCCAGGTCTTCCTCCAGCCCACGGAATGCTGGAGGGACCTGCCAAAGTACACTTTGTAATGCTCTCCTTGAAGGAAATATTCTGTGGCTAATCAAGAGAATCAGCTGTATCTAGTTCGTTCTTCAGGCGTGTTTGTTCCATTATTCAGCTCTTCTGAGGTGCTGTTGTCTGCTTGATTTGTTTTCTTTGTCTTGGCTCTCATGATCTAAATTTCCAAGTAGTCTGCAGTTTTTGTAATGGCTTATTCTTTTTTAAAAATTATTTATTTATTTGACTGTGTTAGGTCTTAGTTGTGGCATGTGGGATCTTCGTTGCCACATGCAGATCATTTTAGTTGCAGGATCTGGGATCTACTTCCCTCATCAGGGATCAAACCTTGGTCCCCTGCACTGGGAGCACAGAGTCTTAGCCATTGGACCCCCAGGGAAGTCCCTCTAATGGCTTATTCTTGTTTTATGAATGAGATAAAGTTTTTTTTTTAATTTCTAGAATTTCTTTTTCTCCATTACCTACACTTGTTCTTTAAATTAAACAAAAATACTTTCTTTCATCCATTCATTTGTTCTATGAGTTTTTGTTCTTGTTTATATATGAGGATCTACATGAATTTGTTTCCTTAGCATAATTTAGAAATGTCGCTGTGAATGCAAGTTATAAGATCTCTGTCTGTGGAGGATGTAGGAGGGAGGAGGAAGGTTATCCAACCAGTTGGACATTCCTTTATGATGTTCACAAGAAACTTGCCTTCTGGGAATGGGGGCTCCTTTTACATCTTGGGCCAGATGCACTTACCCAAAGCACAGCCCTTCTTCCCTCACCATTTTCAACCTGAAGACAATTCAGGAGTCAGCCTTTTTGAGGGTAGGAGGCTAGCAAATTGCTACCAAACCCTCCAATAGTTACTAGACAGCTGACCCACATCTGCTGGCCACACTTTCTCCCTCTGATTCTGTGGAGTATTCTGAAGTTCTGCCAGTAACATTTACTTAACTCTTCATACTCTTCATTTCAGGCTCTCTAGCAATTTGGGGTTTTACTGATTTCATCTGCTTTATATCTTCCAGAAATTCCTTAGTGCTCTGGTCTGCTGATGGAACTTTTTCTGGTTTTCTAGCATTGCTAAGGATATTTTCCTACTTTTATATTCAATCGTTTCAGAGAGGTTTTGAGAGGGTAGAGAGAGGTTAGATCACACACCAAGCGGCCATTGTCATAGCTGTCCTTACTTTGAGTGATTTGCCCCCAAAAGGCCACCCATAAAAATATCCTTGGCAGCTTTAAAAACACATAGGCCTTAAGTTCACTGCTGGGTAACCTGCTCCAGTAAATCTGGAGTGGGGCCAAGGATCTATTTTTTTAAGGCTTCTCAGAGAATTCTGATGTTCAGCTTGATGCTAAATCTGGGAACCATTGAGTTATGGCACCCCCAAATAAGAATATTTGTTAACTAGCAGATTACTATTTTATATAAAATTTCCCTTCACAAGAAAAAGCTTCTAGACAAAAATATTTGTCAGGAATGAATATGTACTACCATCCAGAGGTAGTTTATGATCTGTAGGCAAAACCCAGGGTGTTTCATCTCCTTTCCACTGAGGCTGTGCAGAGCTCTGCTGTTCATTACAAGGTTAAGGTGTAATTGATTCTTTCCTGTCTCTTTCATTCTCCAATGTAGAAAGTTTTAACAAGCTTTTTTCTTAAAAAAAAAAAGACACATTTATACTTTGAGTGTTTTCCTTGCCTAAAAGGGAATGGTTACTACTGCTCCCAGAAATAAGGAGACGTTAGTATCCCTGGGAAAAGAGTCAAATACTGGTCAAGGTCAAGTGTCAACTCAGGCTCTTAGTCTCATGTATTATTTTTTTAATTGTGGTAGAATACTCATAAGAGTACCATCTTAACCATTTTAAAGCACACAATGAAATGGTGTTAATAAATACGTTTACACCCTTGTGCAGTCGGTCTTCTATTGCACAGAACTCTTCATCTGGCAAAACTGAAACATTATACCCATTAAACAACCAGTCTCCCTCCCCAAGGCCCTGGCAACCACCGTTCCACTTTCTGTCTCTGAATTTTTGACCACTCTTGTTATGTCATGTATGTGGAACCATGCAATATTTCTCCTTTGTGATTGGCTCATGTCACTTTGTGCGATGTCCTCAAAGTTCATCCATGTTGTTGCTGTTCAGTCTCTTAAGTCATGCAGGACTCTTTGTGACCCCATTGACTACAGCACACCAGACTGCCCGGTACTTCACTATCGCCTGGAGGTTGTTCAAATTCCTGTCCATTGAGTCGGTGATGCCATCCAACCATCTCTTCTTCTCTTGTCCCGTTCTCTTCCTGCCTTTGATCTTTCCCAGATTCAGAGTCTTTTCCTATGAGTCAGTTCTTCTCATCAGGTGGCCAAATTATTGAAGCTTCAGCTTCAGCATCAGTCCTTCCAATGAATATTCAGGACTGATCTCCTTTAGGATTGACTGGTTTGATCTCCTTGCAGTCCAAGGGACTTTTGAGAGTCTTCTCCAGTACCACAATTCAAAAGCATCAATTCTTCAGTGCGTAGCCTTCTTTATGGTCCAACTTTCACATCCATACATGACTACTGGAAAAACCATAGATTTGACTGTATGGACTTTTGTCTCCAAAGTGATGTCTTTGCTTTTCAATATGCTATCTAGATTTGTCATAGCTTTCCTTCCAAGGAGCAAGCATCATTTAGTTTCATGGCTGCAAGTTCATCCATGTTGTAGCATGTGTAAGTTTCCTTCCTTTTTAAGAATGTATACTTATATATTATTCTTTAGGTGGCATGGAACTAACTATGAGAGGCAGATGCCAGAATGAACTATGCCTGCCTCTTCATCCCCATTGTTTTCCCATAGAGCCCTATGAACTTGCCTTGTTCCACTGAACCTCCTTAGACATAATCATGCTCTCCCTTGCCCATTTAGTCTTTGCATTTACTATGGCTTCTGGCAATAATACTTTTTTCTTCCTCTCTTTGTCTGAATAACACCTGATGATCCTATAGATCTCAAGTTGAGATCCTAAAGATCTCAAGGGTTCTCAAACTTTAATGTGGTTAAGGATCATCTGGAGAGCCTGCTAAAATGCACTGCGTGGGGATCCATCCTCCATGGATTCTAATTCAGTAGTTTTAGATGGGGCTCAGGAATTTGTATCTTTAGCAAGTTGTGCAGCTGATTTAAAAATACCACTGATCTGTGTTTTCCAGACTTTGAGTCAAAACCCATATAAGGATCCTAGTCAATTTTAGTTCAAGACTGGAAACATAAAAGCAGAATAGAAAATGTCAAGAGTTTCTCACACATTGTAAGGGTGAACACTGTTTCATGAGAAGTTTGCAGTTTTAGTATATATAGGTGTATCTATGTATACATTTGTGTGTGTTTGTGTATGAATGTTAATTTGCTATAGATATTTGGGAACTGGATTACAACGTAAATATATTTCTCACCATGAATTAGGTTTAAAAAGTTTAGAAAACACTGTGGAGTCTCAATTTTGGGAGCATGGAGTCTTAGCCACTGGACTACCAGGGAAGTCCCCGGATAATTCTTATTATAATCATAAAGTTTCATTTTCCTTTGTGTTAGAATAATTTATTCAATGTGTGTATGTGTGAGTTTTTCTAAAAGGAAGGATTCTTGAACTAAAATTAAACTAAGACACGGTGAGCGGGCTGTTTTGCACACCTAGTCTCATACTGGGTTCACACTTAGATAGTTGAGAGGCTGATAGCTATTCATGGCAGTAAATTAACATTTTAAGGTATTGATGTGTCAAAGGCCCTCTTGGGTTTTGCTAATGTGAAGGTTCTAGAAGTTGTGGACATTTTTGGTACATATTGCTAAGGGGGAATTTTGGTCTTAAAATTACTCATGATTGTATGTTGTATTGGGTGATTGTTTCTAGGTTGATAAGCACAATTATGGTAAACTGAGATCAGTGTGTTTTATGATTTCTATTTTGTTTTGGTCTACAAATTCAAAGTATAAGTAGAGTAAATCCAAAATGCATTTAGAAATAAACTTAAAGTATATTAAGTAATTTCCCCTGGTGCTATTCCTTATAACTTGTAGAAAATGCTTCCAAAAAGTGTTTGAAGTATTTTGCAATAACGGTGTCAAATACAGTGAACATGAATATTTAAAACAAAGGTGACTGTAACATTCCCTTATTGTCTTCATCTTATCTTGTTTTGTTTTAATTGAAGTACAGCTGATTTATAATGTTGTATTAGTTTTAGGTGTACAGTAAAGTGTTTTGGTTTTCATGAAAAGAGGTGTACAAATTTGAAACAAAAAAGTTTACATATCTGTTTTCTGTCCATTCCACCTCCCCACCCTACCCCTGCTGCTCCTGCTGCTGCTAAGTCGCTTCAGTCGTGTCTGACTCTGTGCGACCCCAGAGACGGAAGCCCACCAGGCTCCCCCATCCCCGGGATTCTCCGGGCAAGAACACTGGAGTGGGGTGCCATTTCCTTCTCCAGTGCATGAAAATGAAAAGTGAAAGGGAAGTCGCTCAGTCGTGTCTGACTCTTAGCGACCCCATGGGCTGCAGCCCACCAGGCTCCTCCGTCCATGGGACCCTACCCCTACCCCAACCCAAATTGCTATGTTGATCTCTTAACCCATGGTACCTCAGTATGTAACCAACCTTATTTGAAAATATGGTCTTTACAGAGGTAGTGAAGTTAAAAGGAAGACATTAAAGTGGGCTCTAATCTAGTAAGACTGATATTCTTATAAAAAAGATGAGGTTTGGAGGCAGGTATACAGGGACTTCCATGGCAGCTCAGACAGTAGAGAATCCACTCGCAATGCAGGAGACCCATGTGCTATCCCTGGGTTGGGAATATCCCCCAGAGAAGGGAGTGGCTACTCAGTCCAGTATTCTTTCCTGGAGAATCCCATGGACAGAGGAGCCTGGGCAGGCTACAGTCCATGTGGTTGCAAAGAGTCAGACCTGACTGAGCAGAAACACACACACACAGGGAGACTGCCTTGTGAACATAACGACGGCTATCTACAAGCCAAGAAGAAAAGCCTAGAACAGATTCTGCCTCCACAGCCCTCAGAAAACAACACTACCATCACCTTGATTTCAGACTTCTAGCCTCCAGAACTGTGTGATAGTAAATTTCTGTTGTTTAAAAAAATAAAAATAAAGCAGAGGTGAGCAGATATTGAAAGGAATGAACAAACCAGTTAATTTTAGGAAAAAGGCAAGATCAAAATTAATCATGCCCAAATCCCAAGTATATACTCCTAACTGCAGAACTTTCAAATTTGATCTTCTGGAGTAACTTTTGTTCATCCTTTATAATTAAATATAAACCCCAAACAAGAAGAATTATTTTATTTTTCTATTATCTATACCATACCTCTTGAGTTCTGTAATATCTATTTTGATGTATGCCCAGTTATAACTTAATTATAGTATCAGTTATATCTGTCACATGGTAGGCATGTAATTATTATTCTTTTAATTAATGAAAAAAAATAAACCAAAATTTAAAGCTGATGTTCTTCAATATTCACAGATAACTTTTAATAGCCCTTTTCAGCATGTCATCTTGTTTGGTTGTCTAAGGACCCAGTTTGCAGCTAATTCACCATGGCTATCCCCTGGGATATAAAATAATAAAAAGTAACTAAAACAAGGAAGCCAAATTAAAATTATTTTATGGTAGAATTGGATTATTAGAAACAACTATAACAGATATCTTCCGGACTAAAAGCTTTCCTCAGTGACTTAAGATTTTAGCAGTTGCTTTTTGAATATTTGAGTAGATTCAGTGTTGTTTTGAAGAAAAACTAAGACTGTTTCAGGCAGTTTCTGAATTATGTAACACAAAGATAAGATAGCCCTCTTATTTATAAATATATGTATAATAGTCATATTAAAGTCCTTGTCTCCTAATTCCAATATCCAATGGCTGTGTCATCTCTCTTGTTTTTCCTTTTTGATACATATATTGAGTTTTTCTTTGCTTTCTCATGTCTTTCACTTTTTTATTACATNNNNTTACATTGTTGAGAATCTGTGTTTCGTTGTCTTAATTTGAAAGTTGTTGAATTTTGTTTTAAAGCTAGTTAATGTACATGAATCAAGGCAAATTGGAAGTGGTCAAACAGGAGATGGCAAGAGTGAACATCGACATCCTAGGAATCAGCAAACTAAAATGGACTGGAATGGGTGAATTTAACTCAGATGACCATTATATCTACTATTGCGGTCAGGAATACCTTAGAAGAAATGAAGTAGCCACCATAGTCAACAAAAGAGTCCGAAATACAGTACTTGGATGCAATCTCAAAAATGACAGAATGATCTCTGTTCATTTCCAAGGCAAACCATTCAATATCACAGTAATCCAAGCCTATTCCCCAACCAGTAACGTTGAAGAAGCTGAAGTTGAACGGTTCTATGAAGACCTACAAGACCTTTTAGAACTCACACCCCAAAAAGATGTCCTTTTCATTCTAGGGGACTGGAATGCAAAAGTAGGAAGTCAAGAAACACCTGGAGTAACAGGCAAATTTGGCCTTGGAATACGGAATGAAGCAGGGCAAAGACTAATAGAGTTTTGCCAAGAAAATGCACTGGTCATAGCAAATACCCTCTTCCAACAACACAAGAGAAGATTCTACACATGGACATCACCAGATGGTCAACACCGAAGCCATATTGATTATATTCTTTGCAGCCAAAGATGGAGAAGCTCTATACAGTCAACAAAAACAAGACCGGGAGCTGACTGTGGCTCAGATCATGAACTCCTTATTGCCAAAGTCAGACTGAAATTGAAGAAAGTAGGGAAAACCACTAGACCATTCAGGTATGACCTAAATCAAATCCCTTATGATTATACAGTGGAAGTGAGAAATAGATTTAAGG
>SJYQ01001657.1:96651-117890 GCA_006410935.1 Redunca redunca
CAGAAAGTGAAGAGGAACTAAAGAGCCTCTTGATGAAAGTGAAAGAGGAGAGAGAAAAAGTTGGCTTAAAGCTCAACATTCAGAAAACGAAGATCATGGCATCTAGTCCCATCACTTCATGGAAAATGGATGGGGAAACAGTAGAAACAGTGTCAGACTTTATTTTTTTGGACTCCAAAATCACTGCAGATGGTGAGAGCAGCCATGAAATTAAAAGACGCTTACTCCTTGGAAGAAAAGTTATGACCAACCTAGATAGCATATTGAAAAGCAGAGACATTACTTTGCCGACAAAGGTCCGTCTAGTCAAGGCTATGGTTTTTCCAGTGGTCATGTATGGATGTGAGAATTGGACTGTGAAGAAAGCTGAGCGCCGAAGAATTGATGCTTTCGAACTGTGGTGTTGGAGAAGACTCTTGAGAGTCCCTTGGACTGCAAGGAGATCCAACCAGTCCATTCTGAAGGAAATAGCCCTGGTATTTCTTTGGAGGGAATGATGCTGAAGCTGAAACTCCAGTACTTTGGCCATCTGATGCGAAGAGTTGACTGATTGGAAAAGACTGATGCTGGGAGAGATTGTGGACAGGAGGAAAAGGGGACGACCAAGGATGAGATGGCTGGATGGCGTCACTGACTCGATGGATGTGAGTCTGAGTGAACTCCAGGAGTTGGTGATGGACAGGGAGGCCTGGCGTGCTGCAATTCATGTGGTCTCAAAGAGTCGGACACAACTGAGCGACTGAGTTGACTGACTGAACTAACGCACAGGAGAATCAAGTTGTGTTCAGGTTTATTTTTAGGCTTTTTTCAGGCAGGTCTGAAGTAATCTTATTCTACAAGTAGAGTAATAAGCTTTGCATCTATATTTATTTTATCTTGACAGTAAACACAAGAGTTCTCCATCAAAAGCAAACCAATTGTTTATCTGCAGAGTATCTTTGCACTGGTTTCCCATGCTCCGTTTTTCCTCACAGGTGTATGTGATGAAGGCAGTTGTGTCCCACATGTACAGGGTGGAGGGTTTCTAGCTCTTGAGTGGACTACAACATTTTTAGTTTGGGAGCTTATGTAGGAGCTGCTTGTATAGCTCCACCTGTTCCCCTCCAGAGAAGGAGCGAGAGACAGACAGACAGATACATGCTCACACACACACATACAAGAGACAGACAGACAGAGATGGGGAAGGCTTCTTGGTCAAATGACCTTTGGAATGTAAACACACAGTTGTAGGAGATAAAATTCTGTGTTACCCTAGAGGTCTCTGTCTATGCCATCACTTTGAGCCCACGTGGCAGTTTTCTTTGCCCATGCAGAAATATGAACATCTGAGCACTGTTTCCCAATATAGAGCAAACAGCACCCGAGGCATAGCATTTCTGGGACCTCAAGCCTAGGTGTTCCCCGTGGTCTCTGTCTGGTTGGAACTCCAATGTCTCTGAGCTCTCTATGCTCAATAGAGAGCTTTTCATCTTTTGGCCCCTCAGTAGTTATAATTTGCTGGGCTTCCTGGAGCCACATTGTGTTGGTTCATATTAATTTCAGCCAAGACTTCTATGCATATTTTTGGAGTTTCTTCCTTATACAACTCCTTATTCTCCACTGTCCAGCCCTCTACCTCAAATTCCAGCAGCCTCAGCAGACCCAAACTCTGACCTCTATTTGATCCATGCAGTGAGACTTCTGTCCTCTTTTTGACTCCTCTTCCCTTTCTGTGATCTGAGAAGTGCCTCCAGGCAGAAAGCAAGATTAAAGTGGCTTTCATGTCTTTCTCTTCTCTAAGGATCACATCTATCCTGTCTGTTGTTCAATACTTGCTTCAAGTATTTTGTCAGTTTTATAGTTGTTTACATTGAGAAATTGAGTCTGATAACCCCATAGCCAAAACTGCAAGTTCCTTCTACCATACTTTCAAATTATCATGTTGTATATCATCTTTGCGATCTGTCTAGTGTATAAAAGATGCAAATTCCCTTAAATTAACAATACTGTATTTTTGAATCTAAGAACAAGGGACTTAAATCTAATCCTGAATTGGTAGATGTGCAGTTGCTGTCAAAAGCCTTCCTGATATTTAAAATAAACCATTTAGAAATGAGCTAAAAATCTATTGTAAAAATCCACTTCAGGATCATGTTATTTGTCCAGAAATCTCCACACTCTGTCTTTACATACTTAATCTCCCTGTAGAAATTCCTTCAAAAACTGTGATTTAATGTAATCTAATATTTATTGAAGAGATTGAGGAAAAAGCTAGTTAAACCAGAAAATTCTGGCTAGAGAAAGATATAGCAGTAGAACACAGGTTTAGTTACAGGTTAAAGTGAAAAGAGAACATTATGAATGTATGAGTAAATTATTAGGATGCTTTTAATATACCCAAATATGCCTACATAGAGTCATTCCTGAGTCCATGTCTGAGGGTGCGGGATCATGTCATTCTCAAAATAAAAATACATTTTCCTGTTTCTTATGGAAAAGTACATGTTATCTAAAAGGTGTGTTAAATTATTTAGGAGCACATTTATAAGAATTGTATGTTTCTATAGAAGCTGTTGACTTTTGATGTTTGAAGGGTGATAGTTAATCACACCCTTTCTCTTCTGCTCTAATTTTGAATCAATTGAAAGATACAGTGGTCAGATATATGGAGTACAAAATAGCAGAATGCAGTTTAGCTATGCGTCTACAATCAGGCTTCCTAGTATATCTCTCCTGGATTAGATTTTCAACTCACTGGCCAAAGAATTGGAAAACCTAAACCTCCCTCCCTGGGAACAACGAAGCTTAAGAAAACACTCGCATCCTGGAGACCAGGTGGCCTGAAAGAAAAATAAGAGAAGCTGGGACTCTTTATGTATGCACATCCCTTTGTGAGAGTTTACCTTGTAGGAATTGTGTGTGTGTGTGTGATATGGGGTGAATTATTTGCTTTCTCCATATTTGTTTTTAGAATTAAAGATGACTATTATGATGTGGTGAAACTTAGCATGAGCAGGAAGGAAGATTATTGTCTGAACTTGATAGGCACTGAACTTACAATCAGACCTTGGTTAAACAACAGGGCATCTTCCCCTTCAAAAAATCTTGCAGATATCCAAGTAAGGGAGTAGGGATTCTCTATAAATAAGGAGGTTATTTCTAGATTCCTGTCTTGAAGGGAGGTGAACCAGTTAGATATGTTTGTTCTGGGCACTTAAAAAGATATCGCAGTGGCTTAATTGTATACTCCAAGATATCTTAATGAGTAGTTTACAACTGTCGAATAGTCTCTGGGAATTGTTTGTTGACAAGACTTCCTTCTTATGGTTTAAAAAGAAGTTGACAGTGTCAGTTGTAGACTTGATGTTAGATATCATAGTTCTTATTTAGGAATCTCCTGGGAAGCACTTAATAATGTGAGCCAAATTAATAATATTTTTTGGCTAGTTCCTTTGATCTTATCTTTGAAGTTTGAAGTTTTACACTTCTAGGATATTGGCTTGTCATTCTCCAAAATAACCTGCTTGAGGGCTTATGAGAGTGTTTTCCTCAAGTACTTATTTATTCATTTGGCTGTGTTGGATCTTAGTTGTGGCACATGGATCTCATTGTGTCATACAGGATCTTTTGTCACAGTGCATGGACTCTGTAGTTGTGGACCTCAGGCCTAGTTGCTCCATGGCATGTGGGATCTTAGTTCCCCCACCAGGGACTGAACCCATGTCCCTTGCATTGCAAGGGGGATTTTTAACCACTGGACCATCAGGGAAGTCCTCCCGAGAGTGTTTTTATAGCTGCATGGCTTTAGGATGTAGGACTACCTTTTTCAGTTCAGTCGCTCAGTCGTGTCCGACTCTTTGCGACCCCATGAATCGCAGCACGCCAGGCCTCCCTGTCCATCACCAACTCCCGGAGTTCACTCAGACTCACGTGCATCGAGTCCATGATGCCATCCAGCCATCTCATCATCTGTCGTCCCCTTCTCCTCCTGCCCCCAATCCCTCCCAAGCATGAAAGTCTTTTCCAACGAGTCAACTCTTCGCATGAGGTGGCCAAAGTACTGGAGTTTCAGCTTCAGCATCATTCCTTCCAAAGAAATCCCAGGGCTAATCTCCTTCAGAATGGACTGGTTGGATCTCCTTGCAGTCCAAGGGACTCTCAAGAGTCTTCTCCAACACCACAGTTCAAAAGCATCAGTTCTTCAGCGCTAAGCCTTCTTCACAGTCCAACTCTCACATCCATACATGACCACAGGAAAAACTATAGCTTTGACTAGACGGACCGTTGTTGGCAAAGTAATATCTCTGCTTTTGAATATGCTATCTAGGTTGGTTATAACTTTTCTTCCAAGGAGTAAGTGTCTTTTAACTTCATGGCTGCAAAAAAATAAAGTCTGACACTGTTTCCGCTGTTTCCCCATCCATTTTCCATGAAGTGATGGGACCAGATGTCATGATCTTCGTTTTCTGAATGTTGAGCTTTAAGCCAACTTTTTCTCTCTCCTCTTTCAGGAGGCTTTTTAGTTCCTCTTCACTTTCTGCCATAAGGGTGGTGTCATCTGCATATCTGAGGTTATTGATATTTCTGCCAGTGTTTCTTCTAGTCCGGCGTTTCTCATGATGTACTCTGCATAGAAGTTAAATAAGCAGGGTGACAATATACAGCCTTGACGTACTCCTTTTCCTATTTGGAACCAGTCTGTTGTTCCATGTCCAGTTCTAACTGTTGCTTCCTGACCTGCATACAGATTTCTCAAGAGGTAGGTCAGGTGGTTTGGTATTCCCATCTCTTTCAGAATTTTCCACAGTTTATTGTGATCCACACAGTCAAAGGCTTTGGCATAGTCAATAAGGCAGAAATAGATGTTTTTCTGGAACTCTCTTGTTTTTTCCATGATCCAGTGGATGTTGGCAGTTTGATCTCTGGTTCCTCTGCCTTTTCTAAAGCCAGCTTGAACATCAGGGAGTTCATGGTTCACGTATTGCTGAAGCCTGGCTTCGAGAATTTTGAGCATTATTTTACTAGCATGTGAGATGAGTGCAATTGTATGGTAGTTTGAGCATTCTTTGGCATTGCCTTTCTTTGGGATTAGAATGAAAATTGATCTTTTCCAGTCCTATGGCCACTGCTGAGTTTTCCAAATTTGCTGGCATCTTGAGTGCAGCACTTTCACAGCATCATCTTTCAGGATTTGAAACAGCTCAACTGGAATTCCATCACCTCCACTAGCTTTGTTTGTAGTGATGCTTTCTAAGGCCCACTTGACTTCACATTCCAGGGTGTCTGGCTCTAGATGATGATCACACCATCGTGATTATCTTGGTCATGAAGATCCTTTTTGTACAGTTCTTCCGTGTATTCTTGCCACTTCTTAATATCTTCTGCTTCTGTTAGGTCCATACCATTTCTGTCCTTTATCGAGCCCATCTTTGCATGAAATGTTCCCTTGTTGTCTCTAATTTTCTTGAAGAGATCTTTAGTCTTTCCCATTCTGTTGTTTTCCTCTATTTCTTTGCATTGATCACTGAAGAAGGCTTTCTTATCTCTTCTTGCTATTCTTTGGAACTCTGCATTCAGATGCTTATATCTTTCCTTTCCTCCTTTGCTTTTTGCTTCTCTTCTTTTCACAGCTATTTGTAAGGCCTCCCCAGACAGCCATTTTGCTTTTTTGCATTTCTTTTCCATGGGGATGGTCTTGATCCCTGTCTCCTGTACAATGTCACGAACCTCATTCCATAGTTCATCAGGCACTCTATCTATCAGATCTAGGCCCTTAAATGTATTTCTCACTTCCACTGTATAATCATAAGGGATTTGATTTAGGTCATACCTGAATGGTCTAGTGGTTTTCCCTACTTTCTTCAACTTAAGTCTGAATTTGCTAATAAGGAGCTCATGATCTGAGCCACAGTCAGCTCCCGGTCTTGTTTTTGTTGACTGTATAGAGCTTCTCCATCTTTGGCTGCAAAGAATATAATCAATATGGCTTCGGTGTTGACCATCTGGTGATGTCCATGTGTAGAGTCTTCTCTTGTGTTGTTGGAAGAGGGTGTTTGCTATGACCAGTGCATTTTCTTGGCAAAACTCTATTAGTCTTTGCCCTGCTTCACTCCATACTCCAAGGCCAAATTTGCCTGTTACTCCAGGTGTTTCTTGACTTCCTACTTTTGCATTCCAGTCCACTAGAATGAAAAGGACATCTTTTCTGGGTGTTAGTTCTAAAAGGATGTGACTGGTGATAGGAGCAAGGTCTGATGCTGTAAAGAGCAATATTGCATAGGAACCTGGAATGTCAGGTCTATGAATCAAGGCAAATTGGAAGTGGTCAAACAAGAGATGGCAAGAGTGAACGTCGACATTCTAGGAATCAGCGAACTAAAATGGACTGGAATGGGTGAATTTAACTCAGATGACCATTATATCTACTACTGCGGGCAGGAATCCCCAGAAGAAATGGAGTAGCCATCATGGTCAACAAAAGAGTCTGAAATGCAGTACTTGGATGCAATCTCAAAAACAACAGAATGAGATCTCTTTGTTTCTAAGACAAACCATTCAATATCATGGTAATCCAAGTCTATGTCCCAACCAATAATGCTGAAGAAGCTGAAGTTGAACGGTTCTTTGAAGACCTACAAGACTTTTTAGGACTACCTTAGGGATATCCAGAGCATGGTAGCTAATAACTGATCCTCCTCTTTCTCATCCTCTATGATTTCATTAAAATATCTTCTCCATCTGTTTCATTTAAAGACTTTAAAATTTCTTCGCAGTTGGTTTCTGAAGAACACTGTTTATGCATTTCTCTATATAAAACATCAAATAAGGCATTGTGGGGAGTGACAAGAGGATGTATATATGCCTTTTTTTCTAAAGTAGATAATCTGATGACAGCACACGTGCGTGTGTGCTCAGTCTCGTCTGATCTGTGCCCCTGTGGACTGTGGCCGACCAAGCTCCTCTGTCCATGGGTTTTTCCCAGCAGGAATACTGGCGTGGGTGGCCATTCCCTTCTCCCGGCGATCTTCCTCACTCAGGGCTTGAACTGGCATCTCCTGCAACTCCTGCACTGGCAGGTGGATTCTTTACCACTGAGCCTCCTAAGACCTCCCTATCTGGGAAAAGTGAAGCCCCAATCTAATGACAGGGAACATTCAAAGACATGAGTGACATAAACATAAAACAAACCACCCCCGCTGCCTGTAGAAAAGCCCACAGCCCTAGTATCACAGTTTTATCAGCTAAGAAGTTCTGGTGTAAGGAGCACTTCTTCCCTGATAATGCTGGCAAAATGTTTTCTTTGAGGGTTTTTTTTTTGATTGAAGTGTAGTTTTAGTTTTATTGAAGTATATTGTATTAGTTCTTGGTGTACAACAAAATGACTCCATTATATATATATATACACATACATACACACACGTATATACACATGTACATATATATATATATCTCTCCCCATATTCATCCTGTAATAACCCATAATGGAAAAGAATATGAAAAAGAATATATGCACACATATGTGTATGTGTATGTTTGTATATGTATATATGTATTCTTTTCCATTCCCTATTCAGCCACAGGGATGAATATGGTCCCCTGTGCCATACAGTAGGACCTTGTTGTTTATTTTATGTACAGTAGTTTGTATCTGCTAATCGCAAACGCCTGCTTTATTCCTCCCCCTGCCCTCTTCCCCTTTGATAACCATAAGTTTGTTTTCTATTTCTGTGAATCTGTTTTTGTTTTGAAAAAACGTTCATTTGTGTCATAAGTGATAGCATATGGTATTTGTCTTTCTCTGTCTGACATATTTCATTTAGTATAATGATCTCTGGATCCATCCATGTTGCTACTACTGGCATTATTTCATTCTTTGTTTGGCTGGGTAATATTCTTTTATATATTTTCTTTATCCATTCATTGTCAATGGGCATTTACATTGCTTCCGTGTCTTGAACATTGTAAATATTGCTGCTATGAACATTGAAGTGAATGTTTCTTTTTAAATTAGAGTTTTCTCCATATACATGACAAAAAGTTTTTGAAGAGCCCTGATATTCAAAACTGTGGCCCTGGATCAGTAGTATCAGTATCACTGGGATCTTATCAGATATCCAGAAGCTCAAGTGCAATTGTAAACCTACCTGATCAGAATCCTCCTTTTTAAAAGATCCCTGGGTAATTCAAATGTACATTGTAGTCTGGGAAGCACTGTCACAGAGGATTCTGATTGTGCTTATTTGTTATTTAGGTCAAATGTCCAGTTGGAACTAATCACTCCGACCACAGGCATATAGGTCACACTGAATGCACAAGGTCACACTCAGTACTCATAGAGACACATGTTCTCTATCCTCTAGGACAATACTGTGGATTGGGTTTGCTGCAGAAAAGAAGTGTTCTGTTAGCAGGAGAAGCAGGGGCATAAACGATGCCCAAATACACTTATTTCCACTTTCAGATCTTAGGGCACACAAATGTCAGGGCTCACTGTTACTAGCCTCTTCACGTTGGATCATTTCATCCTGTTTCATGTTTGTGTATGTGTGTGCGTGCACGCGTGCAAATGTGATCCTCCCCATCTCCCTCACCTCACAGTACCATCTGTCTGACTGACCCAGATAACAGAAATTCTTGCTTCTTCCACAGCCTGGTTCTTCTATCACGTTTCAGAGTCATATTTATCAAGTACATATGAATACTTTAGGATAACCTATATATACGTACCTGTGCCTAAGTCTGAATTCACTTCCCTGTAGTCTTGGTAAGCATGTATGCCTCACTTACCCTCTTTCGTCTTGCCACTACGGCATTGATCCTTGGAGTCATGACCTTTCAAGTTAGGAACTGTTAAATTGCACTGGTATTCTCTAGAAGGAGTCATGCTTTCAGCCCTCAGGAATTATAACTGCTAGTCACTACCTTAAAGAAAAATTTAATATACAGAGAAAGAGAAGGTTTTAATCCTTTACTACTGTTATTTATAGTTGACCCTTGAACAATGCAGGGGTTAATCTGCTGATAATTTATAGTCAGCTCTCTCTCTATATCTGAGGTTCCTCTGCATCCTCAGGTTCAATCAACCACAGACTGTGTAGTACTGTATTATTTACTACTGAAAAATATTTGCTTATAAGTACACAGTAACTGTATTTTGATGCTCATATTTTCCTGGGTTTGTTAAGCTGTCTCCTGTGGCCTTTTGATGTGTCGTCATTCTTTGAGCAGTCTTACTTTCTGGCACACTAGATGTTCCAAGCTCATCTTTACAGGGGTTCCGATTCCTTTTAGTGGAGGATAATATTTAGAAATCAAGATCTGAGTGTCAGATGTGGTCATGGTTACTGGGCTGTCATTCCTTTTAGGCCTTCTCTATGGATAGAATCAGGAAATGTATGTGTGTGTGTATTGTATACATTTATCTATTTGTCTATCTGTATACATTTAAAACATAGTTTTATACCAACAACTTCAGGAATTCATTAATGAAACTTTGAATTACAATTCAATTCCACAGGACTGATGTTAGCCATCTACCACAATCCTTTTCCATATTTGCAATTTCTTTCTCTGACATTGACTCCCCATTATGTATAATATATTTACTTATTTGCTCAGTCCTTGAATATATTGAAAGTAGTTTGAGAACTGCTAACCCACACTTCTGTGGGAGGAATGAAACTTCTAACCCTTATTTTTTTTCACTGTGCTGCACGGCTTGCAGGGTCTTAGTTTCCTGACCAGGGATCAAACCCAGGCCCACAGCAGTGAAAGCTTTGAGTCCTAACCACTGGACTGCCAGGGAATTCCCTCTTTTTTTTTTTTTTTGTACTGTGTTTTTGTGTTTAGCCTAAAAGTATGTAATCAGAAAACTGTGTTTAAAGTTGTTTGGGTTAGTTCTCCTTTGCCCTTTCAGTGTGATTATGTTATTCATTTAAGCAGTAAGATTTATCTATTTGTTTGTATCCACTTTTTGTTGTTCTCCCCTAGCCTTGCTAATCTGATATACTAATTTTTCAGTTGTGTAACTATAACATGGTCCCCAAACTCAACTATGAAAAAAGGGATCACTCAGAGATTACTTTCCTGTTCTTTCTACCTCATTTTCAACCCCCTTCCTTTCCATCCTCTTTTCACCCACTCTTTTAGATAACCTTATAAATTTCTGGTTTATCTTCATGTTTTTTTTGCACATATCAGCAGATACATGTGTAGTTTAGATGAACTCACACGTGTTTTTTTTTCCCTAGTATTTCTGTGGCATTTCTAGTATTTTTATTTTTAGCTCCCTGATCCACTTGGAGGTTATTATTTTTTTGGAGTGGGGAATAGCATGAGGTTTGAAGTTTAGTTTTTCAAATGTCTACCCAGTTGTCCCAGAGATACTTATGTGAAAAGCCTGTCTTTTCCTTGGTGATTTGGGATGCTACTTAAGTATCAACTTATATAACCCCATTAAAACTTCAGTAATCATGAACTTGTTTTACTGTCTTTCTTCTTCTCCCACCTTTCGTTTTTCTCAGCTGCATTATTTCTACTTTACTGCACATAAAATCCATTATATAACATACATAGCATGTTCTTTCACCTGGATTCATGCCTCTATTTTAGATCTCTAATTAATTATTGAACGTGCATCATCAGTCCTAGTCAAGTTTCCTCAGTCATCTCTTAGTGGATGAAGCTCATCCAGTACATTCCTCAGGAAGGGTTCATGGGTACAGAACATTCTGAAATCTTAACCTTGATGCTTGAAGGACTGTGCTCTGTGGTTAGTCACTCAGTTATGTCCGACTCTTTGCAATCCCATGAACTACAGCCCACCAGGCTCCTCTGTCCATGGGGGTTCTTCATGGAGTGGGTTGCCATGCCCTCCTCTAGGGGATCTTCCCAACCCAGAAACCGAACCCAGGTTTCCTGCATTGCAGGCTGATTCTTTACTGTGTAAGTCACCAAGGAAGCCCAAAAGTCCTGGAGTGGGTAGCCTATCCCTTCTCCAGGGGAGTCTTCCCAACCCAGGAATCGAACTGGGGACTCCTGCATTGTGGCTGGATTCTTTACCACCTGAGGTACCAGGGAAGCCCCACCTAAACATAACTTACAACGCAAAGTAGCAAAAGTGTGACCTATTAAAAAAAGGGGGGCATAAAAAATTAAATTCTTGCTCTATTCATTTTTTCCATGAGTTATTTTTTTCTAATAGATCCACTTTTGCTACTTTGCATTGTAAGTTACGTTTAGGGCAAATAGTCCCAGTCTGATTTCAGCTGTCATCTTTATGCCTAGAGGCTGAGTCTAACAGTTTTACTAGGATTGTTGCTGTTCAGTCGCCAAGTTGTGTCTGACTTTTTGAGACCCCATGGACTGTAGCATGCCAGGGTTCACTGTCCTTCATAATCTCCTGGAGTTTCACCAGCACTCTCAAGAGTCTTCTC
Organism: Redunca redunca; assembly: GCA_006410935.1. Taxonomy (NCBI): domain Eukaryota; kingdom Metazoa; phylum Chordata; class Mammalia; order Artiodactyla; family Bovidae; genus Redunca; species Redunca redunca. The sequence goes on from SJYQ01001657.1 coordinate 108,066, forward strand.
CAAAGCCATAGCTTGATTATATGGACCTTTGTCATATCAAATTGATTGTCCTGATTCAGATTTCCCAAGTTCCTGTTGGTCCATTTCAGTATGTACAGTTTGGTCTTTTCTTATTTCCAGAAAGTTTCCTTGGGTTATAGTTTTAAGTATTAGTTCTGTTCAGTTGTTCTTACCTTTAGACTCTCCTACTGCACATTGATTTCATCTTTGGTCTTTTCTGTTCCAACCAGTTTACTTCTGATGCTTTTCATTTCTTTGCCTTGTCTTCATTCTCTTGGTTGTTTTTTCTGGCTTTGTTAGATGTCCCTTAGTAAAAATTTATTTGGATCTGGTCTCCCTTGGTGGCTTTGATTCTGCAATGATTTTGTCTTTTCCTTTCATTTCTTTCCCAAGTTCAGTCAACCCTGTTTTTGTTTCTTCCTGTTTATTGTCCATTTTTGCTTTTAGTTTTTGAATTTTATATTCAAGGTGGGTTTTTTATGCTTTAATATGCTTATTTGAGGATATTTAATTTAGTATGGAATGTTGTATTACAGTTTCCTTGTTCTTCATGTTTGTTTTTGAAGGGGAAGGGAATTTTCATCAGCTTGAGTGGGTTTGATTTTCTAGTCGTAAAATATTTTACAGATATTTAGTCTATTTTTACCAAGTTCCTTTGTGAGGGCGGGTGATTTACAAGACTCTGAGGTCAAGGGTGTCTTCTTCTGTCAGTGTAGCCAAGCCAAGTATGGAGTGTGTGTGTGTGTGTGTATGTGTGTGTGTGTGAATTTTGGGGAGAAGGGGTTGTGTATCTTCATTGTATTCTTTATTTTTGGGGTTCTCTTTTGTCTTGCATTTTCCCCTTTTGCTCCTTGCCCATTTTCATCTTCACCATCCAATTTCCAAAGACCTCTCTTCTACCTTCCTTTTACCATCTCAAGAGCAACGTGTTTTTGAAGACTGTGATTGCAAATCATGTGCTTTTAAAAGTCCATTCTGTGTAGTGCTGGAAGAGCTATTGGAACGTTTCCAATATTTTTACACCTAATGTGGAATTTCTCTTTCTGGAAATGACTGTAGATTAGTCCACTACTAGTTCCCCTTTCTTGTGCATGATTTTTTCCAAAGTGTCCCTCTGTATTACCTACTTATATGGGTAATTTGATACTTGAGCATTCTCTTTTTGTTATCGGCATTGGTTTTATGTAATTTGCCTATTATTCTTATAGTTTTTGTATTGATTTTTGAAAGACAGACTGGTGTGTAGATGTTTTATCTATATACTGTCTCTCCTATCAGAATGTAATTACCTTAAGAGTAGCAGTTCAGTTTTACTCATCTTTCTGCCCTTAGCAATAGTCCCAATGCCTATCATACACAATGCCCTTTAAGCCTTTCTTTTTCATATTAACAATTGAAACAAAATTGTAGTAACTGCACGTTACTGTTAATAAATTTTCCTTTTCCCAAAGGCTGCAGATAACTAAAAGATTGTAACATGAAGTGAAAACCCTTCTAACTATGCAACTATGCCCATGTGGGCTAGATAACCAGCACTAGGAATTATTATTTGATAACCTGAATATATAGAAATTGCCATGTTCCTCATGAGTGAAGGAATATGATTTACATAGTACTATAAAATGATGCTGTTCAGTTTAGAGAAGAGCCCCATGGCTCCTGAATGGCTGCTGCTGCTGCTAAGTCGCGTCAGTCGTGTCTGACTCTGTGCGACCCCATAGACGGCAGCCCACCAGGCTCCCCCGTCCCTGGGATTCTCCAGGCAAGAACACTGGAGTGGGTTGCCATTTCCTTCTCCAGTGCATGAAAGTGAAAAGTGAAAGTGAAGTCGCTCAGTCATGTCTGACCCTCAGCAACCCCATGGACTGCAGCCTACCAGGCTTCTCCATCCATGGGATTTTCCAGGCAAGAGTACTGGAGTGGGGTGCCATTGATGGCTACATTATTATTATTCTTGTGACTTGGCTGTAAAATGAAATGAGAGATTTCAGGAATCTTCTGTCCAAATAAAGAGACAAGTATCAGTGTTGCTTTATGCTACCATATTTTAAATTGGTTGGGAAGGTCAAAAGTGCTACAATGAACGTTTAATGTTCTAATGAAATCTTAAGGGAAATGATGTGTATTCACGAATACCAGTTTCATACTGAACTCTTACAGTCATCCTGTCTGGATCATGCAGGAAATGAAATTTAGTGTAACTGCCATTTGAATAAGAGATAGATACTTTGTCAGTTCATGATTCAGAAAGAGAAGTGATGGATAGGGATACAGGGATCAAACCTAAGAATATGCACGAATAAAAAGTTTAAAGAAGAATATGTATGGCTGAGTCTCTTTGCTGTCCACCTGAAACTACCACAACATTGTTAATTGGCTATACTCCTACATAAAATAAAAAGTTGAAAAAAAATATATACACAAGATCTATGTACAAGTGTTGTGGGCTGAATGAATCGTGTCCTCCCCTCACCCCTGCACATTCATGTTAGGAAGTCCTAATTCCTAGTACCTGAGAATATGACCTTATTAGGGGATACAGCATTTGAAAAAGTAATTAAGGTAGAATGAGGTCTTATGGGTGGATCCTAATCCTGATAAGAATAGATTGGGACACCTACACCAAACAAGAAAAACCATGTGGAGATGGGGAGAAGATGGCCATCTCCAAGCCAAAGAGAGAGGCCTCAGAAAAGTAAACCCTGCTGGCACCTTGATCTTGGACGTCTATCCTTCAGAACTATCAGAAAATGAATTTCTGTTGTTTAAACTACCCAGTTTGTAGTACTTTGTTAAAAACCCTCCCAAACGAATATTACAAGGATACTCATCACAGAATGTTTTTAATTGCAACTCAAGACAAAAACGCAAGTGTCCAACAGTGGAGGCATTGTTCTTTTCATACGCCAGTTTATCTATGTGTCCTTAGGAGGAAAGATTTCACATGGTTTCTTTTTTTTTTGCCAAATTTTGGTTTTATACTTTTCTAAATTTCCTCACTTTATTATTTTTAAATTTCCTCACTGTATTAGGGGTGAGAAAAAACATTTTATAATTAGGAAAAATGAAGGCAAAAGGAACAGCTATGGAGAAGACTGCTGATTTAATCTCATTATACACTTAAGATTTTTTGTTGCATAATTATGGAGTGAGGTAAGATTTCAAAAAGATTTTTTTTTCGTGCATGGACACTGGTATAGTCCGAATAGATGCTAAATTGGATCATGAGGCCCCTGCTGTGTCAAGGGTTATATTTTTACTGCCAAAATAATAGGTGTTGCAGGGCACCTCAGGGCTGAGAGTGGGACAGTGAGAAGGGGCATTGAGGTGTTTTGAGAACAGTAGTGTTTATCAACTGGCATGGAAGTTATCTCAGAATTTTAACTAAGGCAGTTAAGTTATATCACATGTATGTCAGCCTTACATGCACATCTCATTCTTTTTCATGGCTGCATTTAATTTCATTATATGGATCACTCTCAGTTTATTTAATCAGTCTCTTATTGATGGTCATTTAGATAGTTTGCCTTCTTTTGTTGTTATTACAAGCAGTGTTGTAATATACATCTTTTTGTAACATATTATCTTTGTGAAAGTGGGTCAGTATATCAAATGTGACTCTGGAGAAATCATCTTTCTCCTTAGAATTGTGAATCCTTTCCTAATATTAACAAGGAATTGTGAAGTTCACGTTAAAATCTGTAGTTTTAAGGGGATATTGAAGTTTAGGTCAGTGGTCTCAAATGCTGACTTTGTATTAGAATCACCTACAGAACTATTAGGAATTATTCATCTATGACCCTACTCCTAGAGATTCTGATTTAGAGCTGGATGGGTTCTAAGTATTCAATAAGCTTCACAAATGATTCTGATGCCCAGCCAGTATTAGCAGCTTCTGAAATACAGAAAAATTAATATTGTTAAAGAAGACAGGGTTGTATGATTTGTCAACATCTAACCTATTATAAGGAGTATGGACGAAGAATTGAAGCTACCGAAGCTCTCATACCTGCTAGTAGGAGTGTGACTAGGTAAAATCATTCTGTAAAACTGGCAGCATCTATTAAGTTGAGCTTCTTAATAGCATACGTTACACTCAGCAGTTCCACTCTTAGGTTTATAATCCATAGAAATGCTTAACATGTTCACCTGAATATTCTTAGTTGCACTGTTTATAATAACCCCAGGCTGCAAACAAGACAGACGTCCACTAATAGTAGAATAGAGGAACTAAATTGAATGCTATTTTTAAATAATGGAATATTACCCAGCAATGAGAGTCATCAAGCTGCAGCTACATAGAATGTGGATGAATCTAAAAAGAAAAAAAAAACAACCAAAATGTGTAGCAAGAGAAGCCAGATTCAAATAAATGCATATGTACAATTTTATCTAAAACAGGAAATCTGTATCTATAGTGTTAGAATCAGGAGAGTGGTTACCTTTGGGAGGTATACTGTAAAAGGACACAAAGGCATCCGAGTGTGGGTAATATTTTGATCTGGGTACTGGTTGCATGATATGTTCGGTTTGTTCAGAATCATCAAGCTGTATACTTGTGATTTGTAGTCTTTCTGTGTATTATATGTTGATAAAAAGTTCAAAAATATTGTAAAACCATCATTAGGAGGAAGTTCCTACAAAAAAACAAAATCACTTCATGATAGAATGATCTCGGGTGGCCTCAGCCTGCAACTGCTTGGAGCAGCGCTTGGGTTCCCAACCAGAGACTGAGGCTGGGTCATGGCAGTGAAAGCAGCGATCCTAGCCACTAGACCAGTGGTCAGTGACAAGGCCCTGGCCCTTCGGCTTTGCAGAAAAGAATTTCCACAAAGGCAAAAGGCAGTGAAACAAGTGTTTATTAAGAGGAAAAAGAATACAGAATGTGTGGATGGGCTCACAGGCAGACTCAGAAGGAGTCCCTGAGATGTGCCTGTGTGGCAGTTTAAATCACTTATATGGGCTGTTTCTTCCAGTTTTCCTTTGGCCAATCATTTTAATTTACCTGTTTCACAGTCTGTATTTGGTATATCAAGATCCTTCCATGTGTATGCATGCATCTCTTAGCCAAGGTATCTGGATAGAATGCAGGATATCTGGATATTTGGCCTGCAAGGAGCCTTTTCTGCGCATGGAGTTACCCTCCATAGAGAATGAATCTCCAACTGCTTTACCTTGAGGGGACCCACCTGTCTCCTGCCTCGCTTCCACTAACTGTAAAAGGAACTTGATCTGCAGTGGTGTGCTGGAGGCAGCTTATACTGGCTCAGTAGAACAATTTATGTGCATCTCATCACCTCAGCAACATCATCCTCTTAGCTTGAAATCGGCCATGTTGAAAATATGTACACCAGGGAAACTGGCAAATGCTACATCAGGTGTTGTTGTTTTCTCAGAGAGCTGCTTACTTACTCAGTACTGAATTTAGATCTCTTTGTATGTGGGGATATTATTTAACCCGCTTCATAGCTAATATAATTAGTAAACAATACAAAGGTTGCAAGTGACTAAAATGAGCATGTCTTTTAGAATTTTCCTATTTTGATTTTGCAAAGCATCCTTTTTTCTTTTGTAAATTTAAGGAGGCTTATTTGCATTCACATATCAATTCAGTGAAAGGAAATATGTCATTAAGAACTTTCTTTGTCATTATAAATTTGCTTTTAGTGTCACAAATTAGCATTACAAGAACATTACCAGGTCCTGAAATCTACCCTCAGTAATCAGAGTTAGTAAATCACCTGAGACAGAAGCTATGTTTTTGTTTTTTTCTTTTTTTGTTGTTGTTTAGTCGTTAAGTTGTGTCCAGCTCTTTGGGACCCCATGGACTGCAGCACACCAGGCTTCCCTGTCCTTTACTATCTCCCAGAGTTGGCTCAAACTCATGTCCATTGAGTCAGTGATGTTATCTAAACATCTACCTCATCTCTTCCCACCCCCTTTTCTTTTTGCCCTCAATCTTTCCCAGCATCAGGGTCTTTTCCAATGAGTCAGTTCTTTGAATCAGATGGCCAAATATTGGCGTTTCAGCTTCAGCATCAGTCCTTCTTATTGAATATTCAGGGTTGATTTCCTTTTAGGACTTAATGGTTTGATCACTTCATTGTCCAAGGGACTCTCAAGAGTCTTCTCTAGCACCACAGTTCGAAGGCATCAATTGTTTGGCACTCAGCCTTCTTTATGGTCCAACTCTCACATCTGTACATGACTACTGGAAAAACCATAGCTTTGACTATATGTCCCTTTGTCTGCAAATTATTGTCTCTGCTTTTTAACATGCTGTCTAGCTTGGTCATAGCTTTTCTTCCAAGGAGCAAGCATCTTTTAATTTCATGGCTGCAGTCACCATCCACAGTGATTTTAGAGCCCAAGAAAATAAAATCTGCCACTGTTTCCATTTTTTCCCCATCTCTGCCATGAAGTGATAGGACTGGATGCCATGATCTTAGTTTTTTGTATGTTGAATTTTAAGCCAGCTTTTTCACTCTCCTCTTTCACCTTCATCAAGAGGCTCTTTAGTTCCTCTTTACCTTCTGCCATAAGGGTAATACCATCTGCATATCTGAGGTTGTTGGTATTTCTCCCCACAGTCTTGATTCCAGTTTGGGATTCATCCAGCCTGGAATTTCTCATGATGTACTTTGCATCTAAGTTAAATAAGCCCGGTGACAATATACAGCCTTGATGTGCTCCTTTCCCAATCTTGAAGCAGTCCATTGTTCCATGTCTGGTACTAACTGTTGCTTCTTGACCTGCATACAGGTTTCACAGGAGGCAGGTCAGGTGGTCTGGTATTCCTGTCTCTTGAAGAATTTTCCAGTTTTTGTGATCTGCACAAAGGCTTTGGCATAATCATGGGAGCAGAAATAGATGTTTTTCGGGAATTCCCTTGTTTTTTCTATGATCCAACAGATGTTGGCAATTATATCTCTGTTGCCTCTGCCTTTTCTAAACCCAGCTTGAACATCTGGAAATTCCTGAAGCCTAGCATGAAGGATTTTGAACATTACCTTGCTAGCATGTGAAGTGAGCACAATTGTGTGGTAGTTTGAACATTTTTTGGCATTGTCTTTCTTTGGGATTGGACTGAAAACTGACCTTTTCTAGTCCTATGGCCATTGCTGAATTTTCCAAATTTGCTGGCATGTTGAGTGCAGCACTTAAAGAGCATCATCTTTTGGCATTTGAAATAGCTCATCTATAGTTCCATCATCTCCACTAGCTTTGTTAGTAATGATGCTTCCTAAGGCTCACTTGACTTCACACTCCAGGATGTCTGGCTCTAGGTGAGTGACCACATCATCATGGTTAACTGAGTCATTACGAGCTTTTTTGTATAGTCCTTCTGTGTATTCTTGCCACCTTTTCTTAATCTCTTCTGCTTCTGTTAGGTCCTTGCCATTTTTGTCCTTTATTGTGCCTATCTTTGTATGAAATGTTCACTTGGTAATCCTAGTTTTCTTAAAGAGCTCTCTCGTCTTTCCCATTCTGTTGTTTTCCCCTATTTCTTTGCTTATTTCTCCTTGCTATTTCTGGAACTCTGCATTCAAGGGATATATCTTTCCCTTTTTCATTTTACTGCTAGAAAATGATCATTGTAGCCTTGAGAAAACTAATAGAATTGTCATCTGCAATTTTGAGATACTCAACTCTGTGCTGGTGTCTCTGTCACGAGTGCAGACAGATATAATAGATATTCCCTTGACTGAATTGTTGTCAATGGCATTGTTGTAACAGAAGGTATGTAAAGAGACAGTTTAACATTTTTCTGTGTTACATCTGTCAACTCTTTAACTCTCTACCTTTTCACTTTCCTTTTGACTTTATCCATGGCCTTCTATTTATTTCTATCTGTTGTCGCTTTATCTTCTCAAGTTATTAAAATCTTTTAAATGTTGTGATGGATAGGTTAAACTACTTTAATAGCTTCCCCCAAGGGAAATTTGGAGTTCTTTTTCATGCTATGTGAAAACTTTTTTCCATCATGAGAAAAACATAGTGACTTATTATTAGAAGATATCCTGAGATTCTTTAAAACAATTCATTTCTAAGAACCCTTATCACCATCATGCACTAAAAATTCTAGTGACTAACATTAATTAACATGTATCAAACCTAGATGTTTACTTATTATGGAGCACCAAAAGAAACAGGAAAGTGAAAGAAAATGTAAATGGAGAAAAAAATACATATAAGAAAAGAATATGTGTTAGTTTTGCTTACTGTAATATTAAAAGTGATTATTAGGTTCAGCAATATTATTAGCTTCAGCAATAATTTTAATAAAGTTAAACTTTTAGTGAAGTTCCCCATCATCTTTTTGCTGAAGTATTTTAGTAGTCATTGATGATTGTTGTCTGGATCCATTCTTTCTTTAGGGATTACAAAATGATATTCTGTCATTCTTCACTTTTTAATCTATGTTTCTTCTTTAAAGAAAACTTTTACTAGCTTTCTTGTTACCCTGAAGAACAATTTGTGCAGGAAAAATAGGGCAAATGCTTGACTCCCTTTATCTCCATCCCCTGCCTTTGACTTTTTTATTTTAATTAAAAATTTTTTTTACCTCTAGAAGATCTGTGCCTTTTCAGATCTTCTTGGAGTTTACTCATATTTTCAAATTCGTTTTTATTTCTTAAAATATATTATAATTTTTATAGTCTGTTTGATGATCGTTTTATATGAAGAAGTCACAAGTTTGATAGGGTCACCTGTTGTTTTTGCTGGCTGTTAGAGTGCTTTATTTCCTTTTGAACTGTGAACTGTTTATTTATCTTGGTACCTGTCTTTGGGAATTCTTTGAGGTCGTGTTTAAAGGTAGGTTTCTCCATGGAGAAGTTTTGTCTCTGTCAGATGCCTGTAGGCATAACAAGCCTTTGACTTTTTCAAAATATCACTTCTCCTCTTGGAATATTTTAGACCACCCATTTGGTGTGGACTCAGATTGCAAATTGTGGTTTGTGGTTACAAGTAACCAGGGAAGAATTTTCATCCTCACCTTGGCCCCAAGTTTTGAGATAAGCGATATTCCTGGGGTAGTAGATAGAAAAGTTTGTAACACATTTTGAGACCCTAGGCATTGGGGTCTCAGTGTATATGTGACTTAGTCAGTTGTTTCTGGATTCTTTGCTACCCCATGAACTGTAGCCCACCAGTCTCCTCTATTCATGGAATGCTCGAGGCAAGAAAACCAGAGTCGGTTGCCATTCCCTTCTCCAGGGGATTTTTCTGACCCAGGGATCGAACCTAGGTCTCCTGCATGGCAGGCAGATTCTTTGCCGTCTGAGCCACCAGGGAAGCCCCTGGGGTCTCAAGGTTATGGACAAGTTTCCAGGTATACTCTCCAGTTTGAGTGGCCCCTGGGATTTGTCTTCTGTCCTCCAGCTTTAAAGATTATGAAAGCTGGAGCTCAGATTCACTGTGTTCACTAAGTGCCCTCATAACAAAAAGGTCAATTTCAACATTTGCTTACCTCTCTGGCTTCCTACCTTTACTTTTTTCTTTTTTTTGGTCTGTGTAATTCTTATGTACTTTTTAGCAGGTCATGGATGCATTTGAAAAGATTTTAAGAATATATTTTATTTTAGTTGTTTAAAACATATTTATATTTTTTAGTTGTTTTTAGCAACAGCCTCAGTCTACAAACTTAGTTCATCATTTTATCAGAAATACACTGTCATTGTGTGCTCCTTTCTTTAACTGTCCTTCATTCTTTAGCACTTTAGGTATTATCTTATTGATCTATCTTATTGATATCTTATTGATCTAGCTTTTTGATATGTATGTTTAAAAACTGTGTATATTTAAATCCTTGTGAGTACGCTT
>SJYQ01001657.1:117897-176797 GCA_006410935.1 Redunca redunca
TGAGTACGCTTGATTTATTCTATTTGATTTGTTCCATTTCATTTTAGCCTGCTAGACACATAGAAACTATTCAGTAAAATTCTCAATGATCAGTATAAAACAAGTGAGCTTTTCATTAAGGTTATCACAGAGTACATGGTATTTCATTGGTATGAAAGAGTAAAACCTATCTTACTTTTTTTTAGGAGAGAACTTTCTAATTAGAGAAATTTGACTGGCATTGAGGAATTCTTACTATGTTGTATACATGCATATATGGAAATTTTGTTTTTTCTCTTTTATTAAGCAAGCAGAAAATGGGCTGAAATAGTTTATTTTCCTTTTGAGATGTAAGTTTTGGTCAGTGGGGACAGATTGTTCCTCTATAGATTCTTTAGCAGATAGGAAGCAGATGTGGCATTGGGAGGAGACTGCTAGGGGAAGAACAAATGTATGAGTAACCTGGAAAAAGATTAAAGTCAAACTATGAGTTAAATGTCAGCCTTTGGACCAAAACTTTTCCACTCTTGGTACTTTGAAGAGACAAGCAGCTGAGTGTTCTTAAAAAAGGAGAGACTGTTCTTAAAAGCCAGTACCACTCCACTATACTTACTGTTATTTTTCCAAGTGTTTTTGTTTTTTAACAATCTGATTCAGACTTTCTTTGGCTAGGTAGAATATAGCTCTTCATTAGCCTGTGTTTGTACTTAAGGAGTCTTGTTTTATTTGATTAGAGAATGTCTTTAAAATCATGTGCCCTTTGTCAGTGTGTTTCTAGGAATGTCTGGCATATTTATTGGTCAAATGCCTTGCAGATGGAAATGACATTTTGTGAGGAATCTTCTGGATCAGATATGAATCTATTTTTACTTTAATAAAATTATTCAAAGCATAAAGACTTCGTTCTGGGTGTTAATACTAGCTGCTGATCTGGGAAGGATTGCCAGGAAGGTACCTGCTAAGGATTGCAGCGATTTTCCCATTCCTGGTACCTCTTTTTGGTTGTGCTTGAATTAGACATAACCCAGGTGGGCGTCAACAGGTCTTCTAGATCTCTGAAGGGCTTCATGATGGCGTTTACTGAGCACGCTGTTTTTTCCTATTTTCACCAACATGCCTTGTAGTATGAGATTTCACTGAAGATATTGTTTGGTTTTGTGTTTTGTCATTCAGTTTTTAGTGTTGTTGTCATTCCGCCAGTCAGTCACGTCCAACTCTTTGCTGCTCCATGGACTGTAACACACCAGGCTCTTCTGTCCTCTGCTGTCTTCTGGAGTTTGCTTAAATTCATGTCCATTGAGCCAGTCATGCTGTCTAACCATCTTATCGTCTGCTGCCCCCTTCTCCTTTTGCCTTCAATCAAGCTTTGTGTTTAACAACACTCATTAGAAGTTATTAGACTAATTTCATTCTCCGGGGGAATACTTGAGAGGTAGAGCTAGGAACAGTTATAATCATTTTAGTTTAAAATTATACCTGCAATAAGGAATAAATCATGGACTCTATATAGTCCAGCTTGAAAATAAATAGTAAATAACAATATATTTAGAATATATCTACAATGAGTGAAATTTCCCAGTTTTTCTGTGCTTCTGAATGTATTATTTCTACTTTTCAGTGCATCTCCCTAATTAGTGACAGATATCAGGTCACAGCGGCCTTATCAGGTCATAACTTAGAGTTTAATTCTTTTCAGATATGCTGGGCCATTGGAAAAAAATTGCTCTTCAGCATAGAGTAGCTCTGTCGCTCGTTAATTAGTATCTTAATGTTGAAATAAGTTATCCCATCCTGTGGCAGTTGGAGGAAAACTTAATGAAAGTCTTTATGAAATATATCCTAACAGCCACTGAACACCAGTTTAGCATAGTGTTCCTGATAAAGGAGAGATGAGAGATGACAGGTAATCTGTCAAACATAGCTTTAAATACTTTAAGTTTCTTTGTAAATCAATGTGTTGAGATGTAATCTACATGTCATAAAATACACCCACTTTAAGTGTAATGTTCCGTGAATCTTGACAAGGTATACATCCTTGTAACCACTGCCTCAATCATTAACCCGAGAGAAACCTGAATGTTATTCTAGATTCCTCTCTTCCTCACATTCAAATAAGTATTCATTTCTGTTCATACTTCACTCTGAATTTCTATGGAACTTGTTCCTGCCCTTTATTCTCATAGCACTGCCTTAATATATGTTTGAGCCTTACTTTTTTCACCTCTATTACTCATTGCAATCTACTTTATAACTGGTTTTTCACTTTTTAACTTTTTTGTTTATGCCTTCCCTAATTAGCCCCCCTCCTTTGCTTCAGATCCCTTGATGACCCTTCACAGTCATCAATTTCTTTTTCTTTATTGGAATATAATGGCTTTACAATATTGTATTAATTTCTGCTGTATAATGAAGTGAGTCAGCCATATGTGTATATATATCCCCTATGTCTTAAGCCTCCCTCCCACAACCCCCATCCCAGCTCTCTAGGTCATCACAGAGCACTGAGCTGAGCTCCCGGTGCCATACAGCAGCCTCCTGCTATCTGTCTGTTTTACACCTGACAGTGTGTATATGTTAATGCCATTCTTTCAATTCATCCCACCTCCCCTCCCCTTGCAAGTCTGTTCTCTACATCTATACCTCTATTCCTGCCATGAAGATAGGTTCATTGGTACCATTTTTGTAGAGTCCATAACAGTATGGAGGTTCCTTCAAAAAACTAAACTCAGCCATCAGTTTCTAAGTAAGGGACTGGCTCACAGTGGTAACTGACTTGATGACTTAATAAGTTATGAAATATACATGGAGAATTCAGATTTGTGAAGGGAAGGTGATGACTTAGTTTGTTTAACAATGTGAAAGAAATAAGTTTGCCTTGTGTTTCAGTTTTAAAGTTACTTAAAGCATTTTATTTGACTCTAGCTGTATGTTGAAAGCTACAAGGGGAAGGAGAGAAGCATCTTTCAACATTCATTTCAAACACTATAAACTGCTATGAGATATTTTATATTGATGAAAAAAATTTATCAATGCTAGGTAGGAAAAATTGCAATGTTTATTCAAGTTTACTTATATTCAGAGTGATTATTACGTCTAAATTCAGAACACTCATATTCATTTGCATATACTAGCCTTTTAAAAAGTGTCTTCCCTAATTCTCTAACCATGTTTTGAAAAACTAAATGTGTTTATGAATTATGAAACTTACCTTTTAGACTGGTAAAGATAAGCTCTGAGGTAAAATATTGATAGAGTATCTTTACCTTGAATAGGAGGAAAATATAGAAGAAATATTTAAATATGACAATAAGTAATATAATAATTTGATTTTTGTTATAGATATTATCTCACCTTAATTGCTAAGCATATAGGTTATTTACTATACCATTAATATTCTAATCCTCTAGCTTTTCTTAATACAGAAGGGTATTTAATATAGTTCCTAACAAGTAAAGTAGTCCTAAAGTGCTTTTAGGCCTGTTTATCAGCTTCTGTGTTGGCTCAGGTGGTAAAGAATCTGCCTGCAATGCACAAGACCTGTTCGATCCCTGGGTTGGGAAGATCCCCTGGAGAAGGCAATGGCAACCCACTCCAGTACTCCTGCCTGGAGAACCCCATGGACGGAGGAGCCTGGCAGGCTGCAGTCCATGCAGTCGCAGAGTCAGACGCGAATGAGTGACTTTCACTTATATGAGTTATTTAGTCATTAAAGAGAGTGACTCTAATGAAATTGAAATTTATCAGTCTGCTTTGAGGCATTATTTAGAAAAGTGATTATTTGCTTCTTTTAAAAAATGAGTCCTTAAAAAATTCAAAATAAAACTACCATGTGATCCAGCAAATCTTCTGGATATTTATCTGAAGAAAATGAAAATATTAACTTGAAAATATATAAGCACTCCAGTGTTCACTGCAGGATTATTTACAGTAGCCAAGACATAGAAACAACCTAAGTGTCCATTTATGGTTAAATGGATAAAGAGAATATGATATACACATGTGCACAATGGAATATTATTCAGTCATCTTTCTGATGAGATTTTGCCATTTGCAGCTGCGTGGATGGACCTTGAGGGCCTTATGAAATAAGTCAGAAAGACAAATATGATCTCACTTATATGTGGAATCTGAAAAATAAAACATGAAGCTCATATATAAAAACAGACTGGTGGTTGCCAGAGGCAAGGGGTGAGGTGTTGGTGAAATGGGTGAAGGGGGGTCAAAAGGTACAAACTTCCAGTTATAAAATAAATAAGTCATGGGGATGTAACGTACAGCATGTCAGCTATAGTTAATGATATTGTATTGCATATTTGAAGATTGCCAAGAGAGTAGATCTTAAAAGTTCTCATCACAAGAAAAAAATATTCTATAACTATGTATGGTGATGGATGTTAACACTAGTTAATAATGATGACCATTTTGCAATATATACAAACATTGAATCATGTGTATACCTGAAGTTAATACAATATTGGATGTCACCTATAACTTAATAAAAAAATGAAAGTCTTGATTACAGTATCAGCAAGCAGATAATGACAAATGGATTCTAAAGATTATATGGAAAAGCTAAGACCAGAACAGCAACACGATGCTGAAAAAGAACAGAGTTGGAGGACTGATACTGTCCTATTTCAAGACTTACTATAAAGATACAATATAATCCAGACAGCACAGTATTGGTGAAAGAAGAATAGAAGGTCCAAAAATATACCCACACAAATACTGTCAAGTGATCTTTGACAAAGGAGCATAGGCAATTCAACGGAGAAAGAATAGTCCTTTCAATAAATGGCACTGTGACAATTGAGTATTCATCTAAAAATGAATCTAGACGTAGACCTTATACCTATTGCAAAATTAACTCAAAGTGGATTATACCTAAATATAAGACACAGAACTATTGAACTTCTAGAAGAAAACTCAAGAGAAAATCTAGGCACCCCTGGGTTTGGTAGGTTTTTAGATACAACACCAAAATTATGATCCATGAAAAAGGAAATTGATAAGTTGGACATATTAAAATTAAAAAGTTTTGCCATGTGAAAGACATTGTTAAGAAAATGAAAAGAAGTCAGACTGGGAGAAATATTTCAAAACATATTCTCATAAAAGACATATTCGTGATATAAGAAAAAGAACTCTTAAAACTCAGCAATAAGGAAATGATTACAAATCTACCCGAGAACTGAAAATGCAAAGAAGATATACAGATAGCAAATATGCATATGAAAAAATGCCAAGATCTTTGTCCTTTGGGAGTTGCATGTTAAAACTGTGAGACCACTGAACACCTATTGGAATGGCTAAAATTAAGAAAAAAACTGACACTTATGAAATGCTGATAAGACTATAGAGCCAATTGGAATTCAAGATGGTACAGCTACTTTGGAAAGCAATTTGGCAGTTTCTTACAAAGCTAAACATAGTTTTACTGTACAGTCCAGCAACTGCACTGTTGAATATTTACCCAATTGGTATGAATATTTATGTTCACACAAAAACCTGAAGATGAATATTTATAGCCGCTTTATTCATAATCGCTGAAAACTGGAAGTAACCAAGATGTCTTCAATAGATGAATGGGCAAACTGTGATATAGCCAGAAAATGGAATATTACTGAGTGATTTTTTTTAAAAGAAGCTATGAAGCCACAAAAAGATATGGATGAACCTTAATTGCATACTGCTAAGTGAAAGAAGTCTGTCAGAAAAGACTGTAAACTATATAGTTCCAACTATATGAAATTCTGGAAAGGCAAAACTATATAGACAGTAAAAAGATCAGTGGTTGCTAGAGATTCAGGGAGAAAGGAGGATGGTTAAATGGGGAATTTTTAAGGTCCATGATAGTTTCTTGGTGGATATATGACATTACGTGCTTGTCGAAATTCACAGAACTTTACAGCATAAAGAGTGAACCTTACTGTATGCATATTAAAAAATAATTTAAGAGATTGGAGAATCCCAGAAAGAAATTAATATAGACTATAACAGGAGAATGTAACCACATTTCAATTGTATGGAACAACCTTCTTGAAGGTGTGAGCAAGGAAGAGTGGCAGGGGAAGGTGCTAACCTAAGTAACTTTGGAAGTGAGTCTGTAAGACTAGATGCAAAAGGAATTACACATTATCATTATGCTTTTGTTAATAAAGTGATTTCCCAAGGGGGTACAACAAATTGAAAATTCTCATACCACTATACATATATTCTGGAATTAATAATTAAATGGATGAGAGATGGTGACAGCCAGATTTCTCCTGGTTGGAGTAGGAATTTACAGATAAGTAAGGGGAGAGGTTACAATGATCCTTTTGGTGATAGAATTGGAAACATCAGTTTGAACTCATGTTTAGCTTAATGTAGACACAGATGGTTAGAGAAGAAATATACATATACACACAGGTTGGTATACATGCATGTATTTCCTTGCTCTGTCATCAGAGGGCCGAAAAGAAGTGACACCTAGTAGTAAATAGTACACCTTGCCACCAGATCTTTGTTTCTAATGCCATTTCCCAATAAAGGAAACCATGGCTTCTTGAAGAAATGGCTGATTCTAAGAGTGGAGTAGGAAATATACAATAGAGAATCTTATAATGCTGGAAAGTAAGGAAGTGCTTAGAAAAACAAAAAAATCCATGTTAATAGGGGTATGTCAAAGGGACATAGGAGCCAACCGAGAGAGCTTCCAACAGCCAAAACTAGAACAAATTGAACAATAAAAAATAAAGATATACTGGATTATAACCCAAAGAATGAAATGAAATGTCCATGGATAGAAACCCAATACAAAT
This sequence comes from Redunca redunca, assembly GCA_006410935.1. Taxonomy (NCBI): domain Eukaryota; kingdom Metazoa; phylum Chordata; class Mammalia; order Artiodactyla; family Bovidae; genus Redunca; species Redunca redunca. The sequence continues at coordinate 124,680 of SJYQ01001657.1, forward strand.
AAATAAACAGAAAAAGACAACCTTCCTTGGAAGAAGAATTCCAATCAATTTACGTAGATACTATGCCCTCAGTGAGAGGAAACTGAACTTCCACTCCCTCAGTATGGGCTGCATATAACGACTTCCCCCCAAAGAGTTCAGTGTGGAAAGAAGGGGAGAGAAGGGTAACTTTACACTGGAGGAGCCTAACAAACACTGCTTCAGTCAGGTGAGCAAGGTCAACTTTCAACAACGGTGTCATATTCATTAATAGTATGTACTGTAATCCTAATCATGAAAAAATCAGATAAACTCCAATACAGGATCAGCCTACAGAATAACAGATCAGTGCTCCTCAAAACTGTCAAGGTTATCAAAAATGCCACAGCCAAGAGGAGCCTAAGGAGACCTGACAACTAAATGTCATGTGATATCTTGGATGGGGTCCTGGAACTGAAAAGGGGCATTAGATAAAAACTAAAGAACTCTGGGTAAAATATTGAGTTAGTAAGAATATATCAATATTCATTCATTAATTATAAAAAATATACTAATTCATGATGTTAATAACAGAGGAAACTTGGTGTGGAGCATGTGCGAACTCTGAACTGTCTTCTCAGTTTTTCTGTAAATCTGAAGGTGTTCTAAAAAATAATGTATGTTAAACAAAACAAAGTGTTATTTGAAGGGCTTGCAGTAATCCACTGGTTTCTGTCTCTCCTCCAGTTTTGAGAGTGTTTGCTGCCTCGCTGACTCCACTTCTCTCTCAGACATCACCTTTGATGGCAATCCCATAGCTCAAGAGTCATGGTACAAGCACACAGTCCTTCAGAATATGACGCAGCTGCGCCAGCTAGACATGAAGAGAATCACAGTGAGTGAGAACTCTTCTCAAGTGCTCGCCGTATTGGTGTACTTAGCATGGGCTAGGAAATTAGAGTGCATAATCTTTGCTTAAAATGCTGATTGTTAACAATCTGTGGATTATCATGACTACTTCATAATTATAATGACAAACTTTCTTTTTTACCTCCTATCCATATTCCCAATTTCACTGAATTAAGTCCCTAGCTTTCTGTTTAAATTAATCATCATCCTTGTTTTTCATTCTTCCTTAATATCCAACTAACAGTTTGGAATAGATGTGTAAGAATTGCATTGGTAAGTTACATAGTATAATGGCTAAGATGGGTGCTGGAGCCAGACTGCTTGAGTCTGAATCCTGGCTTAACCATTTTCTAGTCGTATGACCTTTGACAGTTTACTTAACCTTTCTATCTAATTTTCCTCAAAGTAAAATGGGGATCATAAGTATGTCATATTGATTGTTGTCAAGATAAAATTAAGTACTAAACCTTAGAACAGTGTGAATCTTCCAGGAAACATAATAGGCAGCTATTATTATTATTCCTTTTGATGCTATATTTCTCGAAGTATCTCCTTTTCTATTCATTCTATCTCCATGGTAGACATTGTTCACAGTAGGAGTTTTGATATGGCTCCTGAGCTAAGTGAAATGCTGCTTAGAGTGCTCCTCCTTTTAGGTGTACAATGCACACAAGCATGCTTTAGCCTCTAAGAAATTCTGTAATAAAGAAACTTGCCTGAATTCGTTTTGTTGCATCCCAAATTTATTGGAACAGAAAATATCTGTTAATGATCTCAGTTTGATAATCTCTGACCTAGAAAAATATCCTAAACCTCCACTGTTTTCTTACTTTTAGACTGTGCTAGTTTTATGTGGATTTTTTTTTTTTTTTTTTTTTTTTGTCCATATCCTGTGTCTGCTGGTTTCCCAGCCAGGGATTGAACTTGTACCTTCAGCAGTGAAAGCACAGAGTCTTTACCACTGGAAAGCCAGCAAATTCCCTGATGTGGATTCTGAGTGATCACTTAGATTTATTCAATTGCCAGTTGACTCATTGCCTGTCCACTGGTTTCACAGTGTGTGCCATTCACATTTCTACCTTTATTTTTCTGGGCTCCAAAATCACTGCAGATGATGCTGATTGCAACCATGAAATTAAAAGACGCTTACTCCTTGGAAGGAAAGTTATGACCAACCTGGACAGTTGGTCTAGTTGGTTGGTTGCATATTAAAAAGCAGAGACATTACTTTGCCAACAAAGGTCCATCTAGTCAAGGCTATGATTTTTCCAGTGGTCATGTATGGATGTAAGAGTTGGACTGTGAAGAAGGCTGAGCGCCAAAGAATTGATGCTTTTGAACTGTGGTGTTGGAAAAGACTCTTGAGAGTCCCCTGGACTGCAACGAGATCCAGCCAGTCCATCCTAAAGGAGATGCTGATGTTGAAGCTGAAACTCCAATACTTTGGCCACCTCATGTGAAGAGTTGACTTATTGGAAAAGACCCTGGTGCTGGGAGGGATTGGGGGCAGGAGGAGAAGGGGACGACAGAGGATGAGATGGTTGGATGGCATCATTGACTCGATGGACATGAGTTTGGGTAAACTCTGGGAGTTGGTGATGGACAGGGAGGCCTGGCATGCTGCGATTCATGGGGTCGCAAAGAGTTGGACACGACTGAGCGACTGAACTGAACTGAACTGAATATTATGGACATCAAGGTGGCTAACAGGCAAAGTGTTGATGAATTCATAAATACTAGGGTTCCTAGGGTTCCATCTCTGTCTTTGCTCCAGCATGTAGAAAAGGTTCTTTGTCTTCTCAGTTTGTTTGGATCTATACTGCCCACTCTGTCTCAAACTTTTGCTCTTATCTTCTTGTCTTTCTTAGTTAAGGATCTTTAGTACTCTTTTCCTGTTGGGGTTGCAATGAACAGGGTGAGAAATGAAGGTAACCCATTTATATAAATTAGTAATTATATGGTGTGTTTCTCATAGTAAATTTATGCCAGTCTTGTCTACTCAGCAAATGTATATGGTCCTTAAGGGCAGAAGCCATTCTTCATCTTCCTTGCCTGATACATGGAGTTGTTCTATACATGTTTATTTTCCTTCCTTCTCTATCTCATACAATGCTGAGAATATAGTAATATTCAGTAAAGACTTTTGGGTTGAGTAAAATTTACCCATTTCCATGCCTTAAATAAAAAGAAAGTTGTATTAGTTGTTCAGTCATAGTCATGTCCAACTCTTTGTGACCCCATGAACTGTAACCTGCCAGGCTTCTCTGTCCATGGAATTTTCCAGGCAAGAGTACTAGAATGGGTAGCCATTCCCTTCTCCAGGGGCTCTTCTGGACCCAGGGATCAATGGGCTTCCCTGGTGGCTCAGACAGTAAAGAATCTGCCTGTGATGCAGGAGACCTGGGTTTGATCCCTGGGTCATAAAGATCCCTTGGAGAAGGGAATAGCTATCCACTCCAGTATTCTTGCCTGGAGAATTCCATGGACAAAAGAGCCCGGTGGGCTATAGTCCATGGGGTCACAAACAATCTGACACAACTGAGCAGTTAACACTTTTCACTTTCATGTCTGAAATAAAGAGAACAAACAGTACTATCTATAATCATTGTCCTTGTACATTCCCTAGAATGTGCTTGCTGGGTAAGGAGATGAGGAAAATCCCCTGGGATGGGAGAGGGCCAGCTCTTCTGCTAAATATAGAGCAGCAATCCTTGCGCATCTGTTCCTCCACTGTTAGTTTTAGAAATTCAAAAATTTTTAATGGAAATAATCTCAAAGTTACAGAATAGTTGTAAGTACAGTACAAAGAATTTGTTTTATTGAACGATTTGAGAAGAAGCTGCTAACTCAATTCCCCAACTGCTCTGAATACTTCATGGTATATCTTGCAAGCAAAGACATTATCTCATGTAAACACAGCATAACCAACACCATCAAGAAATAAACATTGAATGATTGCTAGTGTCTAATCCTCACAGCACATTCACATCTTACCAATCATATTAATACTGTTCTGTGGGGCAGAATGACCCAGTTTGGAATTACACGCCGCATAGAGGCACATTTTGTTTGCAGGTGTCTGTTGCCACCATATTTCCTGAAGTGTCCTAGTCTTTCCTTGACTTCATGACTAACACTTATGAAGATTACAGGTCAGTTATTTTATAGACTGACCCTTAATTCAGGTTTTAGTTGATGTTTCCTAATGATCAATTAATAGTTATAGCTTTTTGGCCTAAATATCACACCAGTGATTTTGCATTTCTCTTATTGTATCCTATTGAGTATTCTGCAATTTATATGTATATCTTTATTGATGTTGTTTACTTTAAGATGGTGTCTGCGAGGCTTCTGCATGTGAAATTAATCCCTTTCCCTTTTCTTTTGGTGTTCTGAGATTCAATTTCCAACGTGGAGGGCAGGGTTCCTCACACCTCCAGTAAGAAATTCTCAGAGCACCAGCTCAGTGTTCAAGAATTCAATTTGGACACCATCCACCTGGAGATAGCATCAGATTCCACAGGTTGAGGGCTCAGTCTGGAAAACTGCACATGTACCCTCCCTGCTCTGCCAGACGCCAGTAACAAGTCCAGGTTATTACCTGTACTTCTGACCTACTGGAAGAAACTGTTAGGTTGGCCAAAAAGTTTATTTGGGTTTTTCCATAACAGCTTATGGGAAAACCCGAGCGAAATTTTTGACCAACCCAGTACTTACTAGGTCACCAGTGTATTGTAAAATGATATAACTCAGAAACAGCCAGATGAAAAGGGTGAACAGGGCTTGGTGGGAAGGGACAAAGAGCTTCTGAGCATACTGCTATCCCCAGATGCCCAGGTTTCACCAACCCCGAAGTTCTCTGAACCTGTCCCTTTGGATTTTTTATGGAGGCTTCATTAAATAGTCATGATTGATTATATCATTGGCTATTGGCAGTTGATTCAACCTTCAGCTCCTCTTCTTTACCTGGAGGTCTGGGGGTGCCATGGAAAGTTCCAACCTTCTTAATTGCCTGGTTGGTTCTCCTGGCAACCAGCCTCCATCATTAGATGAGGTCCAAAAGTCACCTCATTAATGAAACAATAGACACCTTTATCACTCTACACACTTAGGAAATTCCTAGGGTTTGAGGAGCTATCAACCAGAAACTGGGATGAAGATCAAACATGTATTTCTTACAATAAATCTTACTATCACACTTTTGTAATTCTGTGCCTCATAAAAGTTTCAGTTTATTAACTTATTCATATCAGTATAGACTCATGATATTTTGTATCACCTTTTGTTTATACCTTTTTAGTAACTTTAATTTGTAAAGAATACACCTTGTAAAAGACTTTCTATAAATTTTTCAACCTGGGCTAGTATTGACAAATACTAACCCATGAGTGGGCCACCTGTTTTTGTAAATAAAGTTATATTAGAACACAATCATGTCCACTCACTTATGTATTTATATCTGCTTTAATGCTACACTGGCAAAATTGAGTAGTTGTTAAAGAAACTACATAGCCTATGAGCCTAAAATATTTACCATCTGGCTGGAAAATCTTATTGATACCAGTTCTGCAACTACTGTTTTCTAGCTGGAGTGGATTACATAGACACCTCATGAACTTGTGTGTACTGTGGTTATGGTTCCCCAAACTGTGTGCCAAAGATACTACAGTGAACTCACAGGGGTGTTGTGGAGTATTTTTAATTTTCAAGCAAAAGGCAATGAGATTTGGTATCTGTGAGACCCTGAGAAGACTACTAGCTTAAGGTAGTTTACCATCTCACCATTAGGTCACAATGTATTTCTCTCTATGGCATTATATCCTGGCAAAGCTGACCTTTCAGTGACTGTTGTGATAAAAAACAAATATTAAAATCAGTATAGAGCAGGAAATGAGGGTGACAGTATCCAATCTAATTCTCATATTTGAGAAGTTGTGTAGTGCCTTATAGATACATACATTTCATTAGTAAGTTATTATAGTTATTCAAGAACAATATTTTTATTTAAATTATTACTTTTGAAATGATTCCCTGGTGGCTCAGCTGATAAAAGAATCTGCCTGCAATGAGGGAGACCTAGGTTCGATCCCTGAGTTGGGAAGATCCCCTGGAGGAAGGGAATGGCTACCCACTCCAGTATTCTGGCCTGGAAAATCCCATGGACTGTGTACTCCATTGGAGTTGCGAAGAGTTGGATATGACTGAGCAACTTTCACTAAGTTGCTAGAACATGGATCTTTTTGTTTACTAACTACTTAATAAACAGAGCCATAACATATTTTTTCTGACCTAGTGAGTGGTACCATGAAAAATTCCTAAGACAGTCTTAGGCACCTTAGAGTTTCTGCACTAGGGTGTGTATTAGACTCTAGAGATGACAAGATCAGAATTGCAATTAACAGCCACAGGTTACTTACAGTCAAGTACAGAGGCAGGCATGCAGCCAGATTATAATGCAAAGTGATAAACTAGTTAGAAAAAATTGATTGATAAATAGATATGTGTATGTTTATACACACACACACACACACACAGCACCATGATATCAAATAACAAAGCTGTCCTATGTATACTGGAGAAATAGAAAAAATTCCAAAGGAGAAAATACTTGACTTGAGACTTGAAGAGGGCCAGAGACAAAGGAGAATATATCAGTAAGAAAGTATTCTGGAGAGAGAGAAGGCACGCAAAATGCAGAGGGGTGTGAGGATATAGCAACTCAGAGCGGTTCAACGTGGCTGAGCACTGAGTGTTCATAGGCGAGAAGAGCAGCAGGATGAGAAGAGATGCATGACCAGTAAGACCAAGAAAGAGTTTAGATTTTTGTGTTGAATATAGTAGGAAACTTTTGAAGAGTTTAAGATACTTAAGTTGGATTTGCCTATTGAAAAAGTTGTCTGAGTAGCAGCCCAGAGGACAAATTGGGAAAGATAGGATGAGTGATAAAATGAGAAGCAGGGTTAGTCAGGATAAGAGCTTCTGGGGGGTTCTGATCTAGAGGAATGGCATGAGATAATATGGTGTCTCAAGATAATGTGAGTTGCTGCCCTCTAATCCTATTTTGCTTTTGTTATCTCTGTTGGGAAGAATGACTTTTAGTCAGTAAAGAGAAGAAATAGATTTTAATAAAGTGAAAATAAAGCATTGGATAGGTGAATAAAAAGTTTGAATCCAGCCTATTGAGGGCTAAAAGTCCTTATGGGGATTCCCAGGTGGCACTAGTGGTAAAGAATCTGCCTGCCGATGCAGGAGACTAAGAGATGCAGTTTTAATCCCTAGGTCAGGAAGATCCCCTGAAGTAGGAAATGGCAACGCACCCTAGTATTCTTGCCCAGAAAAGTATCATGGACAGAGGAGCCCTGGAGAGCTACAGTCCATGGGGCCACAAAGAGTCTGACACAACTGAGCACATGGCTTAGAGGGCCTCATAGTAAATATTTTAGGCTTTGGGGGATATACAGTCTGTGTTGAAAGCTATTCAACTCTCTCATTGTAAAGTAAAAGCAGGCATGAACAATACATAAAAGTGAGCATGGCTGTGTTCCGATAAAACTTTATTTACAAAAACAGATGGCATGCTGCATTTGATCTGTGGGCTAGAATTTGCCAATCTTTGATCTAGAGCAGTGAATAAATGTAGTGAGTGAGTTGCTCGGCCTTTGAAAGTTATATCTGGAAAGCAGTGTAGAATAGTAGAGTAGCTAAAAGGTAAGATAAACTAATCTCTCTTTTTATCTTGGATAGAGAAAATATTGGGGCAAATTATGACAATAAACTTGAATGTAGATTATGAAAGAAATCTAAATTGGATTATTTAGATGATTTGTGAGTACTGAAGGAGTTGATCACAAGGAGGCAGTATTAGTTCACTAAAAATAATTTGTGCCAAACAAAATTAGGTTACTATTTTAGATAATATTATAAATAGACCTTCTCAGATGAATACTATAGAGAGACAGTGTTTTGTATCTAAGCGAAGCACTGAGTGAAGTCTTTTACGATAGCACATTGAGTAAATTGTATGACAGCTTAGTTAAGTGGATTTATGATTCGAGTATACCTACAGAACAGAAAGTAATGGATTAATGGCCAACCTGCAGAGAAATCTGTACTGGGGTGCTCTGAGGCTTTTTGCTCACTCTCATTCTCTTAAACATGTTTAAGTATTGACTAGTTGAGAGCATTATATTATTCTAATAAAATATATAAATGACAAACTAGGGAAGTTAGAAATCCTGATATACCAGTTGATCAAATCAGAATCCAAAAGAAGCTCAATAATCTAAAACAAGGTTTGGCAAACTACAGCCTGTGAGCCAAATCCATCCCACAGCCTGTTTTTTTGTTTGTTTGTTTTTCTGTTGTTGTTTTCATAGCTCTCAAGCTGTGAATTGTTTTTATATTTGTGAAGCACTGTGAAAAAGAAAAAGAATATGTGCTGGAGATTTTATATGGATCACAAAGCTTCAGATATTTGCTATCTGGCTCTTTGTATAAAAACTTTGCCGACTTCTAATCTATAAATATAAGCAGAATTTAGCAAGATAAAAAATAGATAAGTTGAAAATTCTAGACTTAACTTCTTAACAACAAACAGGACAGTTCTCAGCCAAATGCAGAGTTGGGGGAAAGAGAATTAGCATGTGTGAAAAAGACTTGCATTGAAATTGATAAGTTCAAATTGAGTTAATTATGAAATATGATTGTTCAAAGTTAATATGGCTTAAAACAATATTCATTTATAGAAATAGAGAATTTAGAAAAATGGACAATAGTTCCCTTTTTTCTTTGTTAAATTACACCTGGACTATTAGTTTTAGAAAGGTGATTGCAAACAAGCATTTCCAGAAAACCTAGCACAATTCATTGACAAAGAAGATATACAGTAGTCTTCAAATATTTTTATGACTGTACAAAAAAGGAAGGGATAGACAGATTTTTAAAAATTAATTTATTTTAATTGTAGGCTAATTACTTTACAATGTTGTGGTGATTTTTGCCATACACTGACATGAATCAGCCATGGGTGTACATGTGTTCCCCATCCTGAACCCCCCTCCCACCTCCCTCCCCATCCCATCCCTCTGGGTCATTCCAGTGCACCAGCCCTGAGCGCCCTGTCTCATGCATTGAACCTGGACTGGCGATCTGTTTCACATATGGTAATATACATGTTTCAATGCTCTTCTCTCAAATTATCCCACCTTCACCTTCTCCCACAGAGTCCAAAAGTCTGATCTTTACATCTATGTCTCTTTTGCTGTCTCACAAATAGGGTAATCATTACCGTCTTTCTAAATTCCATATATATGCGTTAGTATACTATATTAGTGTTTTTCTTTCTGGCTTACTTCACTCTGTATAATAGGCTCCAGTTTCATCCACCTCCTTAGAACTGATTCAAATGCCTTCTTTTTAATAGCTGAGTTCCACTGTGTACCACAGTTTCTTATCCGTTCGTCTGCTGCTGGACATCTAGGTTGCTTCCATGTCCTAACTATCGTAAACAGTGCTGTGATGAACACTGGGGTACAAGTGTCTCTTTCAATTCTGGTTTCCTCAGTGTGTATGCCCAGCAGTGGGATTGGTGGGTCGTATGGCAGTTCTAGAACAGACATATTTTGAAGGACTAGAACAAGGACCATTGTACAGAAAATTCCACCTCCCAGAATTTTTTATTTCCAAGGCAGTATTTTGTGAATGCAGGTGCTTTTCTCACAGTTCTGAAATGTACACAGTATCTAAAGTTTCCACCTCAAACTCACATATATTTGGCTTCATATGGACTTGTTTACAATTTGTTCTCCAAAATATGAAGTAGTCTATCCAAGGTGGAAGTGAGTGTCCTGCTGTGGTAGCCATTACTAATGCCCTCAGTGTGTTCTTACATCTTCCAGGTGGAAAGATGATATTTCCATTTCCCTTAAGTTAAACATAGTCATGCAACTTGCTTTGGTCAGTGAAATGTGAGCAGAAGTAATGTACATAATTTTCAGACAGAAGCATTTAAAGGCCAAAGTGTGATTTTCTGGGCTTTTCTCCCATGTGATGGTCATTGTGAAAGCATATATTGAGTCGAAGATGCCATCAAGTCATAGCACCTAGGAACACTTAGCCTACTACATGGAGAACAGTTGAGGTGTTCTTTGCATGATCAAGAAACAAACTTTTCTTATTTTAAGCCAGTGTGAGTTTTAAAGTTACTATGGTGGTATAACCTATCCTGTTCTGGCTTTTTCTCCCCTAACGTATAGTATGGGGGTTGCAAACAAGATGGAGGAGGGAAGCATCACTACGAACAAAGCTAGTGGAGGTGATGGAATTCCAGTTGAGCTATTTCAAATCCTAAAAGATGATGCTGTGAAAGTGCTGCACTCAATATGCCAGCAAATTTGGGAAACTCAGCAGTGGCCACAGGATTGGAAAAGATCAGTTTTCATTCTAATCCTAAAGAAAGGCAATGCCAAAGAATGCTCAAACTACCGCACAATTGCACTCATCTCACACGCTACCAAAGTAATTCTAAAAATTCTCCAAGCCAGGCTTCAACAGTACGTGAACCAAGAACTTCCAGATGTTCCAGCTTGAACTGCATTTAGAAAAGACAGAGGAACCAGAAATCAAATTGCCAATATCCTTTGGATCATCGAAAAAGCAAGAGAGTTCCAGAAAAACATCTACTTTTGCTTTATTGACTATGCCAAAGCCTTTGACTGTGTGGATCACAACAAACTGGAAAATTCTTCAAGGAGATGGGAATACCATGCCACCTGACCTGCCTCTTGAGAAATCTGTATGCAGGTCAGGAAGCAACAGTTAGAACTGGATATAGAACAACAGACTGGTTCCAAATCAGGAAAGGAGTACATCAAGGCTGTATATTGTCACCCTGCTTATTTAACTTATATGTAGCATACATCATGCAAAATGCCGGGCTGGATGAAGCACAAGCTGAAATGAAAATTGTCGGGAGAAATATCAATAACCTCAGATATGCAGATGACACCACCCTTATGGCAGAAAGTGAAGAAGAGCTAAAGAGCCTCTTGATGAAAGTGAAAGAGGAGAGTGGAAAAGTTGGCTTAAAGTTCAACATTCTAAAAACTAAGATCACAGCATCTGGTCCCATCACTTCATGACAAATAGATGGGGAAACAATGGAAACAGTGAGAGACTTTATTTTTTGGACTCCAGAATCACTGCAGATGGTGACAGCAGCCATGAAATCAGAAGAAGCTTGCTCCTTGGAAGAAAGTCTATGACCAACCTAGACAGCATATTAAAAAGCAGAGACATTACTTTACCAACAAAAGCCAGTCTAGTCAAAGCTATAGTTTTTCCAATAGTCATATATGGATGTGAGAGCACCTAAGAATTGATGCTTTTGAACTGTGGTGTTGGAGAAGACTCTTGAGACTCCCTTGGACTGCAAGGAGATCCAAGCAGTCCATCCTGAAGAAAATCAGTCCTGAATATTCATTGGAAGGACTGATGCTGAAGCTGAAACCACATTACTTTGGCCACCTGATGTAAAGAACCAACTCATTGAAAAAGACCCTGATGCTGGGAAGGATTGAAGCTGGGAGGAGAAGGGGATGACAGAGGATGACATGGTTGGATGGTATCACCAACTCAATGGACATAAGTTTGAGTAGGCTCCAGGAGTTGGTGATGGACAGGGAAGTCTGATGTACTGCAGTCCATGAGGTCACAAAGAGTCGGACACGACTGAGTGACTGAACTGAATTGAACTGAATGTATAATATGACTATTATCCATGGGCCAGTAGAAGTCAAGTGATATAGTTTCTAATCTTCATTCTGACATTAACTATGACCCTGGAAACATCTGTTTTCTCTGTTAAGAGAAAAAGATTGAAAGAAAAATAAGGAACATTCTCCTCTAGACAAAAACTCTGTAATTTAATCTGTTTTAATATTTAGTGTAGTCAAGGAAAACAATGTCTTGTATAACTATTTAAAGTATATGGTTAAAAAACCCACATTGCCATTGTTTTTAAAATTCCACATAATAAATTGCTGATTATATTAGGACTGCTATTATTTATTTTGCAGCAAAATGTCTTCTCATGTAATAAATTCATTGTTTTAGAGCCTTAGAAGTTTGCTGAGAGTGTATAATGTAAGTTATTAAATACCCATTAAATCACTGCTGCTGCTGCTAAGTCACTTCAGTCGTGTCCAACTCTGTGTGACCCCATAGATGGCAGCCCACCAGGTTCCTCTGTCCCTGAGATTCTCCAGGCAAGAACACTGGAGTGGGTTGCCATTTCCTTCTCCAGTGCATGCATTCATGCTAAGTCGCTTCAGTTGTGTCTGACTCTGTGCAACCCTGTGGACAGCAGCCCACCAGGCTCCTCTGTCCATGGGATTCTCTAGGCAAGAATACCGGAGTGGGTTGCCATTTCCTTCTCCACTAAATCACTACGCTTCTTAATTACTTTAAACCTGTTTCTGTATTAGGTCTTCATGACAAACCACAGTAATGAGGAAAGTATAGGCCTATTTTCAGGCCAGGTAGATCTCTTTTTTTGCTACATAAAGAATATGGTTTTTGTCCCAGAAATTGGATTATTATCATGAAGATGCCTGAATTTTACAATTTTTTTCCTTCTTACCAACAAATTTTTAGCTTATCTTTACCATTAGAGGTGTTTATTTTTGTTTCTAACTTTAGTTGCTCTGTAATTATTTGGGCTGAAATACAGTCATCATAAGTATAAATTTTTAAAACATTCAATATTTGAATTGATTTGGCATCTACCCAGTTTTCTTAGGTTTTTCCTTTTAAAGTCCTCCCACCTTTCATAGAAGCTCAGATTCTTTTTGCAAATCTAATGAAATCATCTGTTAAGTATGTATAGTACGTGATCCATACAGTTTCCAGCACTGCTTAAAATTGGCTCTTTGAATAACCAATCTGTTTCTAGTTCATATTCAATACATGAGTCAACAACTGACCATCAATATATTTTGTTCTTTTAAAAAGTTTTTTTCTGAAACAGGTTATACTTAATAGGCACTAAATCAACATCTACTGAACAAAAGAGTTTAATGTGGTTATTATTAATTCAGCTATTTTATGAAACTAGGAACCAAGGTTCTGAATTTCTTATTTAGTTTATTTCTGCTCATTACCTCTGTTGAGTCTTTAAACATTAAGAACAACTATTTTCCATATTGTAAAATGTACTTTAAATTCACCAAAAATCACATAAATTTTTGTTCCCTTTTAAACAACTAAATTGTATGGCAGATTACTGCTAAATTTTGACCTCACTTTTTTGATCTGTCTAAAACCAGTAAAACACATATAATTATATCCTGATTATAAAAATGCAAACCCCATTTCTCACGAATGACCTCTGGTTCTGACCCTGACTTTGACCTTGTATAAGTTACTAAACTTTTCAGAGTGTTCATTTCCTCATTTTAAAAATTTGAGTCTGCCAGTGGATGTGTTTCTGATTACCTTTTTAACTCTGAGATAGTTTACTTTGTGCATTTTTTATTTTCTTCTTTAGTCTAAGTTCTTTGTTTTCAGGAGCATTTATAATGGCTCACTCCCTAGAATACATTTTCGTGCCTCTTTGACTCTCCTTAATTCTAATTATAATGTATATACTGATCAGGATGCTGTAGGCCGTTGCTGTTCACTCACTGAGTTGTATCTGACTCTTTGCAACCCCATGGACCACAACACACCAGGCTTACCTGTCCTTCACTATCACCTGGAGTTTGCTCAAACTCATGTCCATTGAGTCAGTGATGATATCTAAGCATTTCATCTTTTGCCACCTCCTTCTCCTCTTGCCCTCAATCTTTCCCAGCATCAAGGTCTTTTCCAGTGACTCAGCTCTTCACATAAGGTGGTCAAGGTATTGAAGATTCATTTTCATCATCAGTCCTTCCAATGAATATTCAGGACTGACTTCCTCCAGGATTAACTTGTTTGATCTCCTTACTGTCCAAGGGACTCTCAAGAATCTTCTCCAGAACCACAGATCAAACACATCAATTCCTCAGCACTCAGTCTTCTTTATGGTTCAACTCTCACATCTATACATGCCTACTTGAGAAACCATAGCTTTGACTATACAGACCTATGAGGGCAAAAGCTATCTCTACTTTTTAATATACTGTCTATGTTTGTCATAACTTTTCTTCCAATGAGTAAGTGTCTTTTAATTTCATGGCTGCAGTCACCGTCCACAGTGATTTTAGAGTCCAAGAAAATAAATCTGTCACTGTTTTCACTGTTTCTCCATCTGTTTGCCATGAAGTGATGGGGACCAGATGCCATGATCTTCATTTTTTGAATGTTGAGAGCTTTTTCACTATCCTCTTCCACCTTCATCAGAGGCTCTTTAGTTCCTTTTCACTTTCTGCTATAAGGGTGATATTTCTCCCAGCAATCTTGATTTCAGCTTGTGAGTCATCCAGCCTGGCATTTTGCACAGAAGTTAAGTAAGCAAGGTGACAAAATGTAGCCTTGATGTACTCCTTTCCCAATTTTGAAAGAGTCAGTTGTTCCATGTCCAGTTCTAACTGTTGCTTCTTGACCTGCATACAAGTTTCTCAGGAGACAGGTAAAAAGGTCTGGTATTCCCATCTTTTTAAGAATTTTGCAGTTTGTTGTGATCCACACAGTCAAAGACTTTAGCGTAGTCAATGAAGCAGAAGTAGATATGTTTTTGGAATTCCTTTGCTTTTTATATGAGCCAGCGGATGTTGGCAACTTGATCTCTGGTTCCTCTGCCTTATCTAAATCCAGCTTGAACATCTGGAAGTTCTCAGTTTAAGTACTATTGAAGCCTAGCTTGAAGGATTTTGAACATTACTTTGATAGCATGTAAAATGAGCACAATCATATGGTAGTTTGAACATTCATTGGCCTTGCCCTTCTTTGGGATTGGAATGAAAACTGACCTTTACCAGTCCTGTGGCCATTGCTGAGTTTTCCAAATTTGCTGGCTTATTGAATGCAGCACTTTCACAGCACCATCTTTTAGCATTTGAAATAGCTCAGCTGGAATTCTATCACTTCCACTAGCTTTGTTCATAGTAATGCTTCCTAAGGCTCACTTAACTTCACACTCCAGGATGTCTGGCTCTAGGTGAGTGACCATACCATTGTGGTTATCTAGGTCATTAAGACCTTTCTTCTATAGTTCTTCTATATATTCTTGCCACTTCTTCTTAA
The DNA here is from genome assembly GCA_006410935.1 of Redunca redunca. Classification (NCBI taxonomy): domain Eukaryota; kingdom Metazoa; phylum Chordata; class Mammalia; order Artiodactyla; family Bovidae; genus Redunca; species Redunca redunca. The sequence continues at coordinate 139,770 of SJYQ01001657.1, forward strand.
TCTCTTTTACTTCTGTTAGGTGTTTGCTCTTTCTGTTCTTTATTGTGCCCATCTTTGCATGAAATGTTCTGTTGGTATCTCTAATATTTTTGACAAGATCTCTAGTCTTTCCCATTCTATTGTTTTCCTTCATTTTTTTGCATTGTTCACTTATGAAGGCTTTCTTATCTCTCCTTGCTATTCTCTGAATCTCTGCATTCACTTGGCTATATCTTTCCCTTTCTCCTTTGCCTTTTGCTTCTCTTCTTTTCTCAGCTATTTCTAAGGCCTCTTCAGACAACCACTTTGCCTTCTTCCATTTCTTTTCTTCCTATACAATGTTACAAACCTCTGTCCATAGTTCTTCATGCATTCTGTCTACCAAATCTAATCCTTTGAATTTATTTGTCACCTCTACGGTATAATTATAAGGGATTTGATTTAAATCATATCTGAAAAGTCTAGTGGTTTTCCCTACTTTCTTCAGTTTAAGGCTGAATTTTGCAATAAGGAGCTCATGATCTAATCCACAGTCAGCTCCAAATCTTGTTTTTGCTGTTTAGAGCTTCTCCATTTTACAGTAACAACTTCTCTAATCTCAGTGGATTAAATCAACAAAGTTTATTTCTTGCTCATACTGTCTGTCTGTCCATTTTATGTGGTCTGAGAACTTTACTCTGGGTTGTCCCCATTCCATGACCAAGGCCTTCAAAGTGCCCATCCTTTGGAGCTTTGCAAATTCTGTACCAGAAGTGAGAGAGGAAATAGCTATATCATACATTGTCTTTGAAATTTTCTACCCAGAAGTAACACATATCACTTTTGTTCATACGATATTGGCCAAAGCAATTCACGTGACCACACCTAACTTCAAGAGGACTGAAGTGCCATCTCACTATATGGCCAGGATGTAGGAAGACATAGGAATATTTGGTGAACAACTCTTGTGACTATCCATTATATTTTAAATCAAATGTTAACTTCTGGTAGAAATGTAAATTAGTACTATAATTATGGAGTACTTTTGCAAACACAGCAAAAGCCCTAGAAATATGTCTCCCATTTGACTTAATGGTTTCAGTTTTAGGAAATTATTGAACAGTTGTGGGCTTCCCTGTGGCTCAGATCAGGAGCCCATGGCTCAGATCTGCCTGCAAATCAGGAGACCTGAATTTGATCCCTGGGTTGGGAAGATCCCCTGGAGAAGGGAATGGCCACCCACTCCAGTATTCTTGCCTGGAGAATCGCATGGACAGAAGAGCCTGGCAGGCTATAGTCCATGGGGTCACAAAGAGTCGGACACGACTGATCACCTTACACAGTCACAGTCATAGAGATGTACATTTAATAATTCATTCTTTGAATATATATTTACTGCATATCTACTATATGCTCGGTAGCTGATATGGTCCATACCTTCATGGAGCTATCTATTTGCAGGAAAGAGGAGAGATAGTACCAGAGATCATTTAAATGAAAGAGGTTAAGAGCTATGACTGGCATTTATAAGGTGGTATGAGAGCATTCTACTCTCAACTCACCTCCATTAAATTTTTAATTTCAGGTTTTGTAAATTGTATCTCTGAAAATGTTCTCCTTCAAATGTACTGAATTACTTTTTATAGTTTTCTGTCTCTGAAGATATTTTCAAGTTTGTCTTTCATGAAGAAATTGTTTTCTCAAATTATGACATCATTTTGAATGCATACAAATCTTTTGATAATAAAAATTATGAGTTACATGCCTATAATTTACTTTATTAAAATTTGCCAATCCTTAGGGTAAAAAATCATGATCCAGATTACATATGCAGATTGCAACATTTAAAAATTTGTTTATAGTGAATATCATAATGTGATGGAAAAATTATGATATTTGAGTTAGGGTTTTGGGATTATGACTGATTTTTAAAAGTTTTTCTAAACTGTAATGTTATTACAGTAAAGTTTCATAGTTTTTAGAATGGAAGAAATTAGACTGGCCAAATCAACTTAAAAACAAAGTAATGATATTAATGGAGAATAACTTATTAATATCCATGGAAATTTTTAAAAAGCTTTCACAATTGTCATTTTAAAAAAACCCTGCTTTGCAACAATAAATAGATTGTTAGAAGTATGATTTTCATCTTCATGATAAAAACTTTGTTAAAAATATCCATGTAGAACTTCAGTACAAAGAAAAGTTATACAGTCCTGCTTCCCACTGCCTTTCGTTATGATCTTATTCATTTCTGTTTGCCTGCGGGGTCTTGGCTGCTATGCGTGGCTTTCTCTAGCTGTGTGAGCGGCGGCACCTTCAGCTGTGGCTCATGGGCTTCTCACTGCAGTGGCTTCTCTTTTGCGGAGCGTGGGCTTTAGGGCATGCAGGCTTCGGCCGTTGTGGCACGTAGGTTCAACAGTTGCATTCCCAAGCTTTAGAGCACAAGCCCAATAGTTGTGGCGCATGGGCTTAGTTGCTTCATGACATGTGGAATCTTCCTGGACCAGGGATTGAACCCGTAACCCATGTCTCTTGCATTAGCAGTTGAATTCTTTCTTTATCACTGAGCCACCAGGGAAGTCCCCTGCTCCCCCTTTCTCCTTTCTCTTCTCAGTCTTTTTCTTGTATTATCTCGGTTTATCTCACATCAGGAGTTGGGAGTAGAGTTAAGAATGCACAGTTTTCTTTTCGAATTAAGTTGGATGAAGAAAATAAAGAGGAACCTACTGACTTTTGCTTTGAGGGCATATTTCCTATTAGCAAGTAGTATGGCTCTCACAAAGAAAATCAGACTTGGAGAACTGAAGATATTTAGCATCAAAAAAGGTTAAATACTCAACAATACTTTTTTACATTTTTCTTTTAGGAAGAAGAAAGGCGTATGGCATCTGTTGTAGCCAAAAAAGAGGAAGAGAAGAAGCGGGAAAGTCATAAGCAATCTTTGCTTAAGGTATTGTCTCTGGTGTCTACAATTCATGTATGTGCATGTGCGTGTACACACACACACACACACACTCACACACACACACACACTCACACTCACACATACTGAAGCTAGCTTGCTAATCAGCTATAAAAGTGGTTTCCAAACTTTTTTCATTCCTATTGATAGTGTTTTTAATAAACAGACACCCTTAAAACTTATAAACAAACCTCTACTTCTGAAATACAATATAATGTAATATAATATACATTATAAAATAAATGCAAAAATGAGAAATTATAAAAGGAAGAGATAAAAGTATATATATATATATAACAGAAGTTAACCTTCTTTCCACACCAGTACATCACCTTGTGTATCTTCCTGGCATTTAAATGTCATTTTGGAAACCACTGTAGTAAGCTGTCATCTTTAGTGATATATTTTAACGAGCTCTGCTACATGGGTTTATTTTTTAGTGATGCTTTTTAAATTAAAAAAAAATCTCCGTTAGCTTCTCCGTTAGAGAGGTTGTAAAAATTTTGAGGAGTATAGAAACTAAAGGTTTTTTTGAACTTGTTTTAAATGATTTGGCATATCAGATATTACTGTCCTTAAAAGGTTTGGGGGATAACAAAGTTGTATATAGCAAACTTAGGAAACAAGAGAACTTACTGGGGTGATGGAAATGTTACAGGGTAACATTTATGCATTTGTCAGAACTGATTGAAGAATACACTTGAATCTGTGTGTTTTACTTTGTGAAAACTACTAAATTAACAAACAAAACAAACTTGGTCCCAAGTCCTCTCAACTCCACTCTGTTAGGAACTAGGCCACACAGCAAAAGGTGAGGGGCAGGCAAAAGGTGAGGGGCAGGCAAAAGATGGAAAGATCGAGGCCTCACCTGTGTTTATAGCCGCTCATCTCAGTTCAGATGTCAGTGTCTTCCATCACCCCCTGATGGGATTGTCTGGTTACAGGAGAACAAACTTAGAGCTCCCACTGATTCTGCATTCCAGTGAGATGTATAATTATGTCATTATATATCACAATGTATAATAATTTAGAAATAAAGCACACAATAAATACAATGTACTCGAACATCCCCAAACCACCCGCCCCATCCTGGTCCATGAAAAGATTGTCTTCCATTAAACTCGTCCCTGGTACCCAAAAAGGCTGGGGACTGCTGTTTCTGAGGGACAGGAAGGGTGTATAGACATCCATCTTTAGTCCTGTTGCTTTTCTCTCTTTCTGTTTTCTTTTCAATCTTTAAAATGAATGGAAGTAATAGTGATGACATATACTGGTGTGGTATATGCTTGGTTTATAAAGAATAGACTCAAGTGGCAGATGCTGAAAGTTGGCATCTTCTAAAATAACTATCACTTTAACACAAATTTGACAGACTGTCCTCTAGTTATAGTCGTGATTATACTAATATGCCAGTTGCATCCATGATCTTTGAACATAAATTTTTTTTGGGGGGGCAACCCTCTTTTGCCTTGTAGCATATTTGTCTTTCCTGTGTTCTTCTTTTCCCTGCTCCACAGGCACTTAGAGCCCTTGTTGGCCCCTCTAACCAGCTAGTGATCCCCACCTGACCGCAGATTGCACTCTTGTTTTAAACTATATCTTCCCTTTTCTTGACCTCAGTGAAAATACCCATTTTCTTTGTCAGCCTGGTGTTGATCTGATTTTAACAACTCAGTTAAAGAAAGCTTAACTTTGGGATTGGTATAGAAAAGTGTTTGCATTTTCAGAGTATCTTGTTATAAGTTTAACAGACTGAGTGGTGTAAATTTTTGTGCCTTTTTTCTAAGCAGTGCTACATCTACCTCATTAAGAATATTTATTTTTGCCAACTGCAAGTCAGCCAGAAAGCCACATGCATGGCGTCAGCATGATAGCCATCTGCCATTAACTCCCTGCCCCTGCCTCTTTCAAAATAGCCTTGGCACTGAGTGAAAATGATGGTATTGTGTAGATTAAGAATTGGGTTGTCCCAAGTCATCTGCAAATAATTGAAATAGAATCCTTTAAGATAAGATGCCTTCTTATCATAGATTTGGGGGAAAAATTTATAGTAGAATGTCAAATGCCTACTTGCTTTAGATAAGGACATGCATAAAATGTCAAGAAGTCTCAGAAGTATACACATACTAAGTGGAACCCATTTAATTATATAAACAAATTTCAAATACCAAGCAATAGAAAAAAGAACCCATGTTAAAGACATTTTTAAACACAGAAATAGAACTTTAAAAATGTTTAGTTTTAATTAAGCTTTGTCACCAGCTTTCATTCCTATCCAGTGCCATTTCTATGTCTAAAATTTTAGACAGGCAAAGAAATGGATCTAAACATAAGTATTCTACATGTGTGGATGCACTGGGGGAATGGGCAGAGAATCTTCCCAACAGCTTTCACTGGTTCCAAAGGGAGCAAGTGAAGAGGGGCAGTATCACACCGATGACTTTTCACTAGACGGTTGTTCTCTGAGTAAAGATAAAAGGGGAGGTGTCTATTTTCAGGACTCTGATTTAATCAACATACCATTTAGAAGTTGTGTGAGTCGCTCAGTCATATCCGACTCTTTGTGGCCGTATGGACTGTAACCTACCAGGATCCTCAGTCCCTGGGATTCTCTAGGCAAGAATACTGGAGTGGGTTGCCTTTTCCTCCTCCAGGGGATCCTCCATACCCAGGGGTTAAACCCAGGTCTCCTGCATTGCGGGTAGATTCTTTACCATCTGAGTTACGAGGTTTGATAATGGATAATCTAAGATGCTACTAGTTATCTAGAAATGTTTCAACCTAGTACACGTTCTTTTAATAGTCTATATATGTTTGTTAATTTTCAGACATTGTAATTTATGCTGTGAAGCTTAGAACACTGATCAATCTCTCCTTTCTCCCTCCCTCCAAGATCACTCCACCATATTTGCAATAATTATTGGTTAAAAAGATTAAAATATTGTCAGGTTTTCTTACTATCTTTAAGCACAAAGACATAATTTAAACTTCACATAACACTTGAGTTCCCGGGAGGAGGAAATGGAAACCCACTCCAGTATTCTTTCTTGGACAATCCCACGGACAGAAGATCCTGGAAGGCTACGATTCATAGGTTGCAGGGAGTGGGACATGACTAAAGCGACTTAGCACACATGCAACCATAACATTTGAGCATATCAATTTCCGTCAAGTTAAACTTGCAAATGGTGAATTTTCTTATGTCCAATGGGAGTAATTGTTATTTGTATATACTTTTTTAAGAATGATAGGGCATTTTTGAGATATTTGAATGCATAAAGGCTGCTTATACCATGTTTTAGAATACATATTTGGTAGCTGCTTTAAGTAACTGACTCCTTTTAAAGATGTGATAAGTAGTACAAACAATATGCTCCTTGGATTCTCCTGCTACAAAAATTGCATTATGTAATCCTTGTCACAATGAACTTTTTCATAGGAGAAGAAAAGGTTAACAATTAACAATGTAGCCCGAAAGTGGGACTTGCAGCAACATCGAATAACCAGTATTGCTATAAATCAAGATAGAAGAGATTCTGACTCTCAGGACCACTGTCAGAACGATGGAAGCACCGTCTCTACATTTCCAGAGGAAGCAGGGTATGCAGTGGTATTCTTTCCGGATATTAGTATCTTTGGAGAAATGAATTTGGAGCAGAAATGGGGAAATATTTTACATTTAACTATTTTAAAATAGTTTTCTTAAGAAAACCTACTGAAATTAGCAATAGGTTTTAAAAGTTAAGGTGGAAATATTGAAAATATAAGTTTGCCCCTAATTTAAGAACCCTTTAGTAGTTTCTTATTTTTCTTAGGAATAAATCTAGATTACTTAATATAGCCTGTAAGGCCATCTACCCACCTTACCTATCTTGTCCCATAGTATCAGCCATTCTGTTCTTGTGCTGCAGCCTCAGTGATTCCCAGTTTGGTTACTTCCTACCTTAGAACCCTTCTTCTACAAACAGATCTAGTCTCCCCTGCCCTGCTTCCTTCACCCTGCCCTGGCTAATTGCAATTCAGCCTGGAGGTCCTGACTTCAACCCTCACTTCCCCTGAAAAGTCTTTCCTAATGACTTCCCAGACAGTAGGCTAGATCAGATACCTTTTTTTCTCCCAGTACTCTGCACTTCCCCTTGTTAGCACTTATGAGCATAATTAACCACTGGGTAGTTAGGAAAAAGGAGAAGAGGGCAGCAGAGGGTGAGATTGGTTGGATGGCATCTCCAACTCAACGGACATGAATCTGAGCAAACTCTGGGAGACAGTGAAGGACACAGGGCCTGTCGTGCTATATAGCCCATGGGTTCTCACAGTCGGACACAACTTAGCAACTGAACAACAACATAAATAGTTTTTTTGTATCTGTCTTCCCCACTAGAATGTAAAATCCTGATTGTGTTAACCTTTGTTGTTTCCCCAGTAGCTAGCACAAATCCTTACTCCTTAACTATCAGTGTTAAGCAATTTGGCATAAAACATAAATAGTTACTCCAGTTGCAATCTATAGTATCTGTCTTTTCCAGTGGCTCACAGCCTTTTCCTTCTATGACATACAAATCATATAACACATATCCCTTGGTTTATGAACAAATCTGAGGACACTATCTAGGCTTAACATATTTCACTTCTGCTCATAAAGGCATACTAGAATCAAGTCAATGAGAGGAATATAAAGCATATATAACTTCATAGTTTATCATTTAAAAACATGTGTGTGTGTGTGTGTATATATATATATATATATGATTTAAAAAGAAAAGCTAAAACTCAAAGATAGAATGCACTTCAGTTTTGTTTCATCTGATGCACAGTTATCTAATGGCCTAACCAAATTCTGAAACACATTTCAAACTAAATATAATATAGCTTTTATTTCAGCTTTTCAGCCAGTATTCTTTCAGCTTTCCATTTATGAAGAGTGTAATCAACAAGTCATTTAAGAGGAATTAGAATAATATTTTGGAAGTTTACTGTAGTTAGAGTTTGACATATATTTTAATGACAAATATACTTTAGCAGTTTTAGTTATAAGATTAATTTATATTGACCAGCATACCTCCTTTACCTCACTTGGGTATCCACATGTAGAGTTTCTCAGATCTTTCAGCTAGAAAAATAAGGAAACAAGAATTAACATTTTAATTAAGTAATAACTTATATAATGGATATATCACTTATATTGCCCTGAAACTTTAATATTATTTAAATGTCAAAATAATTCTACTTGTATATAGCTATTATTTATAAAATTAAAACTTTATGTCATTGGGCTTTAGATTTATGAAATGCTACCCATTAGTTCTATCTGGTTTATCTTTTCTTTAAAAATATTTTTTCTGTCTTCCTTAAGAAGGATTCCTAGTTCCAAGTTTATCCAAATGACCTTATAAATTTTATTCTAAAATTTTAATAAGGCTTTAAAATTCTTTCTTTAATACATCAAATTTATTTTTATACATGGTATTAGGTAAGAGCCTAACTTGATTTTATTCCAATTGACTCGTCAGTTTTCTAATAGCATTCCTCAATTAAATTATTCTCTTTTGTAGTGGGAATGTCATTTTTATCTTATATTAAGTTCCCATAAATACTGGATATATTTCTGAACTTTCTATTCCATTTCACTAACCTACTTATCTGTTTTAATGCCAATACCAGACTATTTTGATTTTTGTCATTTTATAGTTTTAATATCTAGTGAGGGAAATATGCTTTCACTATTCTTTTCAAAGTTTCAGTTCTCACACACTTGTTCTTACATATGAGCTTTAAAATCATTTAATCTAAATGGAAAGTTAAGAATCTTTTTCAAATGGCATTTAAGTTGTTTATTTCAGTAGGATTAACATTTGTAAGATAGTAAATCATCACTTTAAAAATCATGGTGTATCTCTACATTTTTCAAGTATACTAGGGAGCTAACTGGGGGAGTGTTGAGATGTTGAAGGAAAATTCTGAGGAACTAGAGGAAGTTACAGACCATGAAACTGTAGCAGCTAGTCTGAACTGCTGAGCGAGGATTCCAGGCGTACAGAGTGACAAGGTATGTCGGTTGCTGTTGTTCAGTCGCTAAGTCTTGACTTTGCAGCCCCATGGATTGCAGCAAGCCAGGCTTCCCTGTGCTTCACTATCTCCTGGAGGTTGCTCACACTCATGTCCATTGAGTCAGTTATGTCATCCAGCCATCTCATCCTCTGTCAGCCCCTTCTTCTCCTGCCCTCAATCTTTTCCAGCATCAGGGTCTTTTCCAATGAGTTGGATCTTCGCATCACATGGCCAGAGTATTGGAGCTTCAGCATCAGTCCTTACAGTGAATATCCAGGTTTTATTTCCTTTAGGATTGACTGGTTTGATCTCCTTACTGTCCAAGGGCCTCGCAAGAGTCTCCTTCAGCACCACAATTCAAAATCATCAATTCTTCAGCTCTCAGCTTTTTTATGGTCCAGCTCTCACATCCATACATGACTAGTGGAAAAATTATAGCTTTGACTTTATGGACCTTTGTCAGCAAAGTGATGTCTCTGTTTTTAAATACACTGAAGGTTTGTTATAGGTATATCAGCAGAAAAGCTAAATATCTTAGAAAGAATAAGGAAATAAAAGATCAAAGATAAGGAATTTAAAAATTCAAGTATAATGTCAAAAGAAAGAAATGATAGATCATATGGTATAGGCTACTTTTAAATAGTCGAAAAGTAGAAGGTTGCCAATGAATTGGGAGAAAATGTAGTATTTCTAGGACTAGAAGTCTTAATGAAATTAAAGATGAGAATTACATAAAGTAATAGGGTTAGTAGTGAGCTGAACTAGTGGGAATTTATGGTCAAATTAAGTTTTTGAAGTTGAAGATTTTAGAGATGGAATATATGTTAGTAATAACATAAAAAACACTTTGGAGGCCACTGTGGCCCTGGGAATGAGTTGTTGGAGAAAAGTAGAAATCAATCAGGAGAGGAGAAGAGGAGAGAAGATGAGGTGACGTTATTATTGTGTGGTCATTGAAGTTATTGCTGATAGAACTAGGTGTGGAACCAAGGGCCAGAGTATTCAACGGTGACCAGCGTTATCTCCATCCAATCTCAGCCATGCATCCTATGCCCTTATCACAGAGATGTTCACTGTTCACATTTTACTAGTGTTGGCAGCAGTGATTGCGGGAGTGTCATTGTTAATTAATTGATTCTTTTACCTGGCAGAACTATCTCTGATTGACTGCTAGGTGGACTCCAGACTATTAATGTGACTTTCCTGATACTCTAAACTTTTAAAACAACTTTTTTCCAAAAATTTTGTGACCCTCTAAAAAACAATTGGTTCCAAGAGAAAGAAGTATCTGCTAGTGAAAATTACTATGACTTAAAATTGCTCCCAAGATTTTCAGAACTTTTATTAGGAGTTCCACAAAGCTAGAGGCTTTTTAAGGAAAGAGCACAAATGAAGAATTTGGAAGAGATGGGAAAATTGATGTGTGGGTTCAATGCAGAGGATGTGGAGAGCAGTAATGAATTATTAGGTAAGAGATCCACAGTTTCTGGCAAAAATTTCTATGGTTGTAAGTTCAAAGTGCCATGGAGACACAATTATATTATCATGGTCCGAGCCTTTTTGATGATCCAAAAACTTTTAATTCAAGGAGACACAGATGACATTTATCTATGAAGTCAGCAAAGTAACACTTTGGAGATAGACAAGAAATTATTAGTAGAGACTATAATGCAAAATCACAACTTCTAGTAGTTGTAGTTTTTTTTTCAGTTTGGCTTGTGGTTATGTGATTCCTGTAAAATCTGTTACATTGGAAAGGTAGGAATATTTCTTAAAGAGCTTATATTACCTTGTATATGCCTACATGAAGGGCTCTTAAACAGAGAATCCAGATTGACTTTTTGAACTTCAGGTTCTTATTTTGCTTGAACATGCCTCACCCACTGACATAGTTGATACCCATTATTGATAGGATCTTTGCATTAATATTGTTGAGAGCACATTCACTTGATTTTCCTTTTACCTATGTGGCTCCTCTTTTATATTTTTAATTATTTGTTTATTTTTAAAATTTTTAATTGGAGTATAGTTGATTTACGGTGTTGTGTTAGTTTCAGGTGTACATCAAAGGGAATCAGTTACACATACACATATACCCACTCTTTTTTAGATTTTTTTCCCCATATAGGCCATTACAGAATATTGAGTAGAGTGTGCTATATGGTAGGTCCTTATTAGGTACCTATTTTATATATAGTGGTGCATGTATATATCCCTCATTCCCTCCCTCTCTCCTTTCCCCCTGGTAATTATAAGTTTGTTTTCTACATCTGTGACTCTATTTCTGTGTTGTAAATGCGTTAATTTGTACCACTTTTTAAAAGATTCTACGTATAAGCAACATCGAATGATATTTGTCTCTGTCTGACTTCACTTAATATGACAATCTCTCGGTCCATCCATGTTGCTGCAGTTGACATTGTTTTGTTGTTTTTTATGGCTGACTACTGTTTAAGTGGGTTTCCCTGGTGGCTCAGCTGGTAAAGAATCCACCTGCAATGCTGGAAACCTGGGTTTGACCCCTGGGTTGGGAAGATCCCCTGGAGAAGGGAACAGCTACCTACTCCAGTATTCTGGCCTGGAGAATTACATGGACTTTATAGTCCATGGGGTCACAAAAAGTCAGACACAACTGAGCAACTTCTGCTTTCACTCTTTTAAGTATACCTTGCTGACTCCATTTCTCCATTTCTATACATTCTATCTTTGAATGTATAGGAGATTGATCCCTGGGTCAAGAAGATCCCCTGGAGAAGGGAATGGCTTCCCCTCCAGTTTTCTTGCCTGGAAAATGTCAGGGAAAGAGGAGCCCGGTGGGCTACAGTTCATGGGGTTGCAAAAGAGTCGGACACAACTGAGTGACTTAACACTTTCACTAAGGAATATAAACTGATATTTTAATATTTAACAATTTAGTTTGCATTAATACCAATTTAGTTGTATTAATTTGTAAACACTTTGCTCTCGTACAGCTCCAAATTTTGTCTTTATACATTGTGTGGACATTGACTTAGCAGCAGCAGCATAGGTACTATTTTATGCATTTGTCTATTAAATCATGCAAAAATAAAGAGTTACCAACTAAAAATACAGTGACACTGGATTCTATATTTATCTGTATAATTATCTGTTCTAGTATTCTTTGTTTCTTCGTGTGACTTTGAGTTATGGTCCAGACTTTGAGTTCCTCTCATTTCAATCTAAAGGACTACTTTAGCGGTTTTTTTTTTTATAGAGCAGGTATACTAGCAGTGAACTCTCACAATTTTTGTTTATCTATAAATGTCTTAATTTCTCCCTCAGATTTGAAGTATAGTTTTGTTGGATACAGAATTCTTGGTTAACAGTTTTTGGGTTTTTTTCCCCTTTCAATATGCCATCCCACTACTTCTGTCTTCAATGGTTTCTGATGAGAAGTTGACTATTAATCTTACTGAAGATTCTTTTTATTAACACAGGACTATTCATTTCTCTCTTGTTGCTTTTAAGAATCTCTCTTTATCTTTGTCATTCCATAGTTGATGTTTAGAGTCTTCTCAGGTCTTTTCTAAGCATAAATGTGGACATAAGTGTCACCCTGTAGATTCCCTGGAACACACAGGAGCTTCCCAAAGTCTTTCTTCCCCTAAATATCTTCTTCCCCAGCCTCTTGTGTCTTAGTCTTTTTTGGTCTATCTATTGTTTGCCCTGTGTGACAGCAGCTGAATACATTTTTGCCTTTAAATACTTTTGAAAACTGCCACCTAGGAGGCCACCTCAGCTATGGGGAAGCTCAGAGGCAGGGAAACAAAGGCAAGTCCTTGAGCTGATCCTTTGGCGAGCTACTAGACATATCAAAACATATAACCACAATTTTTTTATAGTAAGATATGTATTGCTTCCTCTGGTACCAACAACCCACATAGGGAATGTGAGCTGTCATGTTCAAGGCTGCCACTGAGCTGGGAAGTAAGGGATGGGAACAGGGTAACCTTAAATGCCACAGAATTGTCTTAAATTCTGTAAAAATCAACATTGTTTTTCTTCATTAAACATTCCCCTGATTGTTGTAATATTTCTTAGATTCCAGAATTCTGAAAAAGTTGAATCTGATAGTTTTTCCTATCACATTTGTTGCCTTTATGGAGAAATGGAGTTTCAGACTTCTCTATCCTGCTTTTTTCCCTCCTTTGGTACTCTAATTTTGTTGTATTCTATGAACTATACTTTTATATTTCAAGATCAGTATCATTTATATTTGTTCTGTAACCATTACATTTGTCAGTTGGTAGCTTCTACAGATCAGCTCAACTGGTAAAGAATCTGCCTGCAATGCAGGAGACCCCAGTTTGATTCCTGGGTTGGGAAGATCCCCTGAGAAGGAATGGCTACCCACACCAGTATTCTTGCCTGGAGAATTCCATGGACAGAGGAGCCTGGCGGGCTACAGTCCATGGGGTTGCAAAATGTTGGACACAACTGAGCGACTTGCACTTCTACTTTCAAAGATTGAAAAGTGATAAAGTATTTAAATTTCTGTGATTATGTAATTATCATGTAACTATTTTTTACTTGAGAGTCAAGTTGTATATTTATATCTTATTTTCTGCTTCCTAAACCATTCAAGAAAACTAGTCTTAGTATCAGACTCAAAGGTTATGCTTCAAAGTTTGTTGAAAACCGTGCCACAGTTTAGTTTGCTTCGTATTTAAGCCATGCCTTTCTTACATAGTTTGTTTTTATCTGGGGTTTCTGATGGCCTGTTTTTGTTTGTTTAACAAAGAGATTTGTGCTTCCTTTGCCACATTTCAGTTTCTTTGAACTTCTTATTTATCTATTAAATAGTAGTATTTACTTTTTACTTGGATTATGTGTCTTTTTCATATCTTCAAGTACTTCTGTCCTTTCAACTTCTAGATGGTAGAATTCCTCTGATTTTAGTCCTGAGCTTTCTTTTCTCTCTCTGCTTTCCCCCTAAGCAATATCATATATTTATCTGACTTTAAATACCATTTGTATTTTGAAGATACCAATATATATGTCTTTTCTTCTATGGTTTACCCATTTGAATTGTGTTTAAGGGTAAAAATTTTTTTTTCCTACACTGAGATTATAAAAATATTCTCCTATTTTGTCTTCCTAAAGGTTAAAATTTGGCCTATCATATTTTAGTCTTTATTACATCTGAAATTGATTTGTAAGTTTGAGGTTGGGTTGAATTTCTTTGTTTTTCCCTATAGGAATAACCAGTTGCCCCAGTGTTATTTGTTGAGTATTCTTTCCCTTTCCAAATCAACCGCAATGTCCCTCTGCCTGTTTCATTGGCAGTAGAAGAAGGCAGTAGTAAGGTCCTTGCACATCTTCAATTAATGCCCCTCCCTGTGTTAGTCTCACTTCTCATTCCCATCTTCCATCATATTCCTATTCATTTCTTTCCAAAGTTTGGGCATCTTGGCTGACATTTTTGTTCTTGTCCCCACTTCATATTCAAAGCTATGGTTTCCTTTGTCCTTCCTCACACAAAATTCTTCACCTTCCAGCTTCCAGAAGTTTGCTGAAACTTCTTGCTAAAGATGATCTCCCCCCTGTCCTCTTTACTTGTTGTTATTGTGAGTTTATAACCTTTTAATTACCTTCATGGGGTCTTGGAGGGAGAGGTTTCAAACACATGCTAATTCTATCAACTATTTTATGTGAAAGCACAAAGTGAAACATTTTAAGTATTAGAAGTTTTATTACTACATTCTCTGTAAGTCTTTAAAAATATAATTAAATTTCATCTTTCAGGAATGATACAAGCCTGGCTCTATCTGAAGGTAGAAAGTCAGAGGGCCACAGAGTCTTTTCCTTAGGGTTCCAATTTGCTTTTTAATGCTTCATGAGATTTTCCATTTTTAACAGTCCCATTTATGGTCTTTAGTATTTCATAATGCCAAAAAAGTGGCTAATTCCTGTGTTATAATGTCTGTGACCTTTGGCTTAAGGGTGTGTAACTAAATGCCTGGAAATAAGTGTCCATGAAAAACTTATAGTCACATAAAGGGAAGAAATTCTGTAAAACTTTGGTATATCTCATTAATGATTTCACTGTTCACTGTACTTGGGACAGCTCTATAGTAAAATGACATATTACAGGTTTCTTTCCCCTGCCAGAAATGGGAAAGTACGTGGTGTAATGTTTTCTTTGCTTTCATTGGATGCATACAGTGAAGCTGGTTTATTTTTGGTCATTTCCTGTCTACGAACAGTGTGGTATTTTAGCCAACACTACTATAATAAAATATAATGCATAAAACGAGTTTCCACACCTATGAATGTTGTAATAGAAATTCATAAAATACATTATTATAGGAATCAGCACCACTTATTCATTGGGAAAAGAATCTTCCGAAATATTTTAAGTCTTTCTATTCTAGCTTGTTATAGAATGCATAAAGATTTTTTTTAAACTGTAATCCTCTGAAATATTGTCTTTTCTCTCTCTCCACTTAGGCATTTAAGAGTATATTCTCCATTTAGCCTGGCTTTCTGGGACTTATTACTTTATTGCTTTAAGTTAATCATCTAGTCTTAGAGTCCTTTACTAATCAGGAAGGCACAGAATATTTTTCTGATTCATTCTTATATAAAGGTTGAGTTGGATTAATGAACACTTGGAATTAACTTCTAAAAATCTTTAAGAGAATTCCTATTTGATGGCAGACTGCCTTACTGTTATATAAATAGTACTTGAATTGGGAAGTATACATTGAAATGTATTGCACTTCATGGAAAAACAAATTATAAAGCATGGACCCTCTGTAGAGGAATACCACATTTCTTAAAGCATGAATTTAGCCTTGACAGGGGTAAAACCTAGACTAGGTTGACTCCATCACCTACTCTAAACCTTTTGAATCCTCCCTGTCATTCCTTCCCCACAGTCACTAAGTCCTACTTTTATGATCTCTTAAACATCTGGTATATCTGTATTCTTTTATTAATAATTATCATTAAAATCTATTGAAGTAAGCATTAAGTATGATCTAGAATTGATCCCTGGGTCAGGAAGTTCCCCTGGAGAAGGAAATGGCAACCCACTCCAGTATTTTGGCCTGGGAAATCCCATGGACAAAGGAGCCTGGTGGGCTACAGTCTGTGGGGTCACAAGAGTCAGACCTGACTTGGCAACTAAACCACCACCACCACCACTAGAATATTACTTCTAGTCTTAATAACAACTCTGGAAAAAGTATGTATTATGATATTTTACATACAAGGAAACTGAAACTACAAAGAAATTCAGTAACTTGCTCCCAAAGTCATCTCTTTATTCTGGCAAATCTAGGATTTGAACTAAGCTCTATCTTATTTTCTTGCCAATGCCTCTTCCACTGCCTGATGCCTTCTTTTTTGTTATATAATCTAGCTGACACTATTGCACTAGTCTTCCTACTAACCTCCCTTCATTCAGTCTCTCCTTGCTACCTGCCTCATCCACAGAGATGACCAACTTATCTGTCTCAAGTAGGTCCTTGAGGGCAGGGAACAGATCTTATTCATCTTTTTATTCCCAGCCACAGAACCTAGCTTCATGCATGGCACACTGGAGATGCTTAAAAACTTGCATTGAATATGGTTCTGTTATGTTTTTATTTTAAAATCTTTTTCTGCTTCTCAAACTTATGGGATAAAATCTGATTTTTTTTGACTTCAGCTTCAGCTTCTACTCCCCTATATATTGTAGTGTTTAATTTCTTAATTTCAGTGTTCCATCCATATTGAAATTGTTTTTAACTGAGTATGTTACAGTTAGGCTTCTGTGCCTTTCCTCATTCTGTTTTTCTTACATAAAGTATGCTTCTTCCTTTTACTTCTGATAAAATTCTACTGTTTATCTTTCAAGGACCAGTTCAAATATCAATACTACCTCCTTCTGAAACCTGACTTCTCTGCACTAGCAGAATTAGTCGTTCTTCCTCTGCATTTCTGTAACATATTGCTTAAATATTCATTGTGTGATAATAAGCATACTATATTAGGATTAATGTATATATTTATCTTGCTTTCCATCCTCATAGAATGGGAGCTCCTTAAGGATAATTAACTATTATCTTTATATCCTGAATGTCTACCACAATACCTGACACAATACCTCTCCAGATAAACCTATTTGTTTAATGGAGTTGAGGTCTTTAGAAATTATACCCATTTGCTTATTAATTTAATTACAGAGTATTATTTGAGCAGTTATTTTTCTGGGACCATAAGTCAGTAAAAGTGAAGAAAGTTTTGATATATCAAAAATCTTGCCCATAATTTCTGTTCTGATTGACTTTTTTCGATGCAGATGAGCTGGTTGCCTATGACAGAATTCTTAGGACTGTGCTCTGTATACAGTGAACTTTTAGCAAATGTTTGGCCAATAAATGAATGATAGAGCAAAAGAAATAATATGTATGTATGTTTGACTAAAAAGATATGGACGTATCTGTTAGGCATACAAGAAAAACTGGAAGGACAATCCCCAACGTATGAACATGGGGAGAAAACTTCCTGAATTATTTTTTTTAATGGAAATCAGAGCATATTTTGCCAGAGAACAGCTTCCTCTATTTCCTATTGGCCAGAGTTTGAGGCTGAACTTGAGCCTCATTCAGAAAATAACTGAAACATAATGATCAAAGGATCAATCCAAGAAGAAAATAAAACAATTATAAATATATATGCACCCAACACAGGAGCATTGCAATATGTAAGGCAAATGCTAACAAGTATGAATGGGGAAATTAACAGTAACGCATTAATAGTTGGAGACTTTAATACCGCACTCACACCTATCAACTAAACAGAAAATTAGCAAGGAGACACAAACTTTAAATGATACAATGGACCAGTTAGACCTAATTGATATCTATTAGACATTTCACCCCAAAACAACGAATTTTACCTTTTTTTCAAGTGCACATGGAAACTTCTCCAAGATAGATCACATTCTGGGCCATAAATCTAGCCTTGGTAAATTCAGAAAAATTGAAATCATTCCAAGTGTCTTTTCTGATCACAATGTGGTAAGATTAGATGTTAAAACTACAGGAAAAAAACTATTAAAAATACAAACATATGGAGGCTAAACAACACACTTCTGAATAACCAACAAATCACAGAAGAAATCAAATATATTCCACAATAAAATATTCATAGAAACAAATGAAAAGGAAAGCACAACAACCCCAAACCTGTGAGATTCAGTAAAAGCAGTGCTAAGGGGAAGGTTCATAGCAATACAAGCTTACCTCAAGAAACAAGAGAAAAATCAAATAAATAACCTAACTCTACACCTAAAGCAACTAGAAAAAGAAGAAATTAAGCATCACAGGGTTAGTAGAAAAAAAGTAATCAGAAGAATTAGGTCAAAAATAAATGAAAAAGAAACAAAGGAGACCATAGCAAAAATCAACAAAGCTAAAAGCTGGTTCTTTGAGAAGATAAATAAAATAGAAAAACCACTAGCCAGACTCACCAAGGAAAAAAGGGAGAAGAATCAACTCAACAAAATTAGAAACCTAAATGAGGAAGTCACAACAGACAACACAGAAATACAAAGGATCATAAGAGACTACTACCAGCAACTAAATGCCAATAAAATGGACAACTTGGAAGAAATGGACAAATTCTTAGAAAAGTATAACTTTCTGAAACTGAACCAAGAAGAAATAGAAAATCTTAACAGACCCATCACAAGCACAGAAATCAAAACTGTAATAAGAAATCTTCCAAGAAACAAAAGCCCAGGACCAGATGGCCTCACAGCTGAATTCTACCAAAAGTGTAGAGAAGAGCTAACACCTACCCTACTGAAACTCTTCCAGAAAATTGCAGAGGAAGGTAAACTTCCAAACTCATTCTATGAGGCCACCATCACCCTAATACCAAAACCAGACAAAGATGCCACAAAAAAGAAAACTCAGGCCAATATCACTGATGAACATAGATGCAAAAATCCTTAACAAAATTCTAGCAGACAGAATCCAACAACATATTTCAAAGATCATACATCATGACCAAGTGGGCTTTATCCCAGGGATGCAAGGATTCTTCAGTATTTGCAAATCAATCAATATGATACACCACATTAACAAATTGAAAGATAAAAACTATATGATTATCTCAATAGATGCAGAGAAAGCCTTTGACAAAACTCAACATCCATTTCTAATAAAAACCCTCCAGAAAGCAGGAATAGAAGGAACATACCTCAACATAATAAAAGCCATATATGATAAACCCACAGCAAACATTATCCTCAATGGTGAAAAATTGAAAGCATTTCCCCTTAAATCAGGAACAAGACAAGGGTGCCCACTCTCACCACTACTATTCAACATAGTTTTGGAAGTTTTAGCCACAGCAATTAGAGAAGGAAAAGAAATAAAAGGAATCCAGATTGGAAAAGAAGTAACTCTCACTGTTTGCAGATGACATGATCCTCTACATAAAAAACCCTAAAGACTCCACCAGAAAATTACTAGAGCTAATCAATGAATATAGTAAAGTTGCAGGATATAAAATTAACACACAGGAATCCCTTGCATTCCTATACACTAACAATGAGAAAACAGAGAAATTAAGGAAACAATTCCATTCACCATTGCAACGAAAAGAATAAAATACTTGGGAATAAAGCTACCTAAAGAAGCAAAAGACCTATATATAGAAAACTATAAAACACTGATGAAAGAAATCAAAAATGACACAAATAGATGGAGAAATATACCATGTTCATGGATCAGAAGAATCAATATAGTGAAAATGAGTATACTACCCAAAGCAATCTGTAGATTCAATGCAATCCCTATCAAGCTACCAACTGTATTTTTCAGAGAACTAGAACAAATAGTTTCACAATTTGTATGGAAATATGAAAAACCTCAAATAGCCAAAGCAATCTTGAGAAAGAAGAATGGAACTGGAGGATTCAACCTGCCTGACTTCAGACTATACTACAAAGCTCCAGTCATCAAGACAGTATTGTACTGGCACAAAGACAGAAAAATAGATCAATGGAACAAAATAGAAAGCCCACAGATAAATCCACGCACCTGTGGACACTTTATAGGTGTCCTTTGACAAAGGAGGCAAGAATATACAATGGAAAAAAGACAATCTCTTTAACAAGTGGTGCTGGGAAAACTGGTCAACCAGTTGTAAAAGAATGAAACTAGAACACTTTCTAACACCATACACAAAAATAAACTCAAAATGAATTAAAGATCTAAACATAAGAACAGAAACTATAAAACTCCTAGAGGAAAACATAGGCAAAACACTCTCTGACATAAATCACAGCAGGATCCTCTATGACCCACCTCCCAGAGTAATTGAAATAAAAGCAAAAATAAACAAATGGGACCTAATTAAACTTAAAAGCTTTTGCACAACGAAGGAATCTATAAGCAAGGTGAAAATACAGGCTTCAGAAAGGGAAAAAATAATAGCAAATGAAGCAACTGACTGAAAGAATTAATCTCAAAAATATACAAGCAGCTCCTGCAGCTCAATTCTAGAAAAATAAATGACTCAATCAAAAAATGGGCCAAAGAACTAAACAGACATTTCTCCAAAGAAGACATATGGATGGCTAACAAACACATGAAAAGATGCTCAGCATCACTCATTATCAGAGAAATGCAAATCAAAACCACAATGAGGTATCATTTCACGCCAGTCAGAATGGCTGCTATCAAAAAATCTGCAAACAATAAATGCTGGAGAGGGTGTGGAGAAAAGGGAACCCTCTTGCACTGTTGATGGGAATGCAAATGACATTTACAGCCACTATGGAAAACAGTGTGGAGATTCCTTAAAAAAAACTGAAAACCGATATGCCATATGACCCAGCAATCCCACTGCTGGGCATACACACCGAGGAAACCAGAACTGAAAGAGACACGTGTACCCCAATGTTCATTGCAACACTGTTTACAATAGGTAGGACATGGAAGCAACCGAGATGTTTATCAGCAGACCAATGGATAAGCAAGTTGTACATATACACAATGGAATATTACTCAGCTATTAAAAAGAATACATTTGAATCAGTTCTAATGAGGTGGATGAAACTGGAGCCTACTACACAGAGTGAAGTAAGTCAGAATGAAAAATACCAATACAGTATACAAACACATATATTGGAGAAGGCAATGGCACCTCACTCCAGCACTCTTGCCTGGAAAATCCCATGGATGGAGGAGCCTGGTGGGCTGCAGTCCATGGGGTCACTAAAAGTCGGAGACAACTGAGCAACTTCACTTTCACTTTTCCCTTACATGCATTGGAGAAGGAAATGGCAACCCACTCCAGTGTCCTTGCCTGGAGAATCCCAGGGACAGGGGAGACTCATGAGCTGCCATCTTTGGGGTCGCACAGAGTTGGACAGGACTGAAGCGACTTAACAGCAGCAGTGGCGGCAGCACATATATATGGAATTTAGAAAGATGGTAACGATGACCCTATATGTGAGACATCAAAAGAGACATAGATGTAAAGAACAGTCTTTTGGACTCTGTGGGAGAAGGCAAGAGTGGGATGATTTGAGAGAATAGCATTGAAACATGTATATTACCATATGTGAAACAGATCGCCAGTCCAGGTTCGATGCATGAGACAGAATGCTCAGGGCTGGTGCCCTGGGATGACCCTGAGGGATGGGATGGGGAGAAAGTTGGGAGGGGGCTACAGGATGGGGAACATATGTATGCCCATGGCTGATTCATGTCAATGTATGGCAAAAACCACTACAATATTGTAAAGTAATTAGCCTCCAATTAAAATTAATAAATTAATTTAAAAAATAAAGCTCCTTCTTTTTAATCGAGGGGAAAAAAAAAGAAAATAACTGAAAAAAGTTTGGTCCTGTAAGACCTATTTAATAGGTGCTTTGTTTCCTAGTGACAGCCCAGCAAACTTGCCATTTGTTTTTACTGAATGTCCATATGAAGTCTACAACAGTTGGAAATTACTTCTGCTTTGTTTTGGAACTGTACAACTGTTTTGCTGAGGCTAAGCTTATTTATTACTTCACTTATTCTCTTTAACAGCTTACTAAAAAACTTTTAAAGAAAATAACCATTTTCTAATAAAGGCATTTTATTTTGAAGTTTATTTTTTCATATTTTATTTTATAATTTTTTTTTTTACTTTACAATATTGTATTGGTTTTGCCATACATCAACATGAATCCACCACGGATATACACGTGTTCCCAATCCTGAACCCCCTCCCACCTCTCTCCCCATACCATCTCTCTGGGTCATCCCAGTGCCCCAGCCCTAAGCATCCTGTATCCTGCATCGAACCTAGGCTGGCAGTTTGTTTCTTATATGATATTATACATGTTTTTAATGCCATTCTCCCAAATCATTCCACCCTCACCCTCTCCCACAGAGTCCAAAAGACTGTTCTATACATCTGTGTCTCTTTTGCTGTCTCGCAGTTACCATCTTTCTAAATTCCATATATATGCGTTAGTAAACTGTATTGGTGTTTTTCTTTCTGGCTCCAGTTTCATCCACCTCATTAGAACTGATTCAAATGTATTCTTTTTAATGGCTGAGTAATACTCCATTGTGTATATGTACCACAGCTTTCTTATCCATTCATCTGCTAATGGATATCTAGGTTGCTTCCATGTCCTGGCTATTATATCATATGGAAAAAAGATAAACAAGACATGTTCAAACAGACGATGTAAAACAACACAACTTTTCATAGCTATGATTCAACTTCTTTTGCTGAGTATCGTGGCCATCAGGCATTACATTAACTAGCAAATTTTTTTTGGCCTTGACTCTACTTTTTCATTATTTGTGTTTGCCTCACCTGTGAGAACCATCTTACTAACCCCTTAGCCTGTGTTTGTATCACCGACTCTGCCCCTTTGTTCAAGCCACAGTTGATGGTTGGAACATCCTTTTTAAGATTCAGTAGGTACTCCTAAGAAAATTCATAATTGTCTCATTCATTAATTCTTTGAAGAAATATTTATTGAGTACAACATGTACAAGGAGCTATGCTAGGTGGTGATCTACTACAGTGAATGTGACAGAGTTTGAACCCTCAAGGATCACATTATTTAGTAGGAGAGACAGAGAGGGAAATAAGCAGTTGCAGTACAGTATGGCAAGTGCTGTGTTCTTTTCATAGCGCCGTCTTTATTTTAGTGGTATTGAAGTGTAACTCCTTTATCCTAGTCTAGAAATGATTATATGTTCGATGGGTTGTGTGTGCACTCAGTCGCTCAGTCTTGCCCAACTCTTTGCCGTCCTATGGACTATAGCCCACCAGGCTCCTCCGCCCATGGAATTTTCTAGGCAAGAAGGAATAGGGTGCCATTTCCTACTCCAGGGGATCTTCCAAACCCAGGGATCGAACCCGTGTCTCCAGCATTGGCAGGCAGATTGTTTATCACTAGCTCCACCTGCTCTACATAGCTCAACACAAAGTTATCACACAAACCACAATATAAGGAACTCTTAATTCTCACCTTATTTTTGTTCTGTTATCAGCCATTACCTTTATAGGATTTTCATCTAAGATTATTCACAGACCATTACTCACTAAATATTTGATTATTACTGTATAATAATCATTGCCATGAGCACTAGCCTGGCAGAAATCAATCCTTTTTATATGTTCTTTGTCACATATTCACAGAGTTGATGGATGTTATTACCCAACTTCTTATTGTATTAACAAATATGTTACATGTTAACTGGTGCCTATGGAGTAAGTACATGGAAATCCAGTAAAGCATGATAAACCAGCAAGGTGATGGTTTGTCAGTCTTTCTCACAACACCAGCATTATAAAACTTCTGAAGATCTTTAATAATGCAGTCATTTATATTGTGAAAAGCCCATTAATAGATTCTAGACCCTCCAAAGATGAAAAAAATGTAGCCAAAATTGTAAACCCATAATTATGATTGAATATGAGAAGTGGCGTATCAGAGGAGTATACAAAATTCTGTTGGAGTCCAAAGGAAGGCAAAACATTAATGTGTTAGTAAGGGCAAATAAATACTGTTTAAAGGCAAAATTCCATAATAAAAACAAAGCATTGTTTGAGTTTTGAGATTGAGTAACAAATAGTTATGTCTGTATTCATGAAGCAGAAAATTTGAGTTGGATCAAGCAGCTATGGTTTTTCCAGTAGTCGTGTATGGATGTGAGAGTTGGACTATAAAGAAAGCTGAGCACCTAAGAATTGATACTTTTGAACTGTCGTTTTGGAGAAGACTCTTGCGAGTCCCTTGGACTGCAAGGACATCCAACCAGTCCATCCTAAAGGAAATCAGTCCTGAATATTCATTGGAAGGACTGATATTGAAGCTGAAACTCCAATACTTTGGCCACCTGATGCAAAGAACTGACTCATTGGAACAGACCCTGATGCTAGGAAAGATTGAAGGCAGGAGAAGGGGACAACAGTGAATGAGATGGTTGGATGACATCACCAACTCAATGGACATGAGTTAGAGCAAGCTCTGGAAGTTGGTGATGGACAGGAAGGCCTGGCATGCTACAGTCCATGGGGTTGCAAAGAGTCAGACACAGCTGAGCAATTGAACTGAAGCTATTTCTTTTCTTCTTCAAGAGCATTCATTTAGGTAACCTTTTACAGAAGTGTGGCTCTAACTTTGAAAATATTAACAGTTATCATAGTCAGTAGAGTATGTGAAGTTATTTTGTATGTGTATAGACTGGATTTTTTTTATCATTTCTTATTTCAATATGGGGAGGAGATCTTCATTGATTTTGCTGCCTATAACTGTAATATATATACACTTGCATATTTTCAAACACATTGAAATATTTAAAAATGTGGAGTCAAAGTTACCCCTTAGTCCAGCTTCTGAGAGAGAAACTATTGTTAGCAGTTAGTATGTGAATTCCCAAGTATTTTATAAACATAGCTTTATATTATATTGTTCTTACTATAGAAATATTATTCTGTAAAATGCAGTTTTTCTCAGTCAGACAGTGGAATACTTTCCAGAGTAGGCAAACTTACTTGTTTTGACATGCGAAAGTATCTATGCTATATTAAATGGATTGTTTTATTTTTTTCTTTTTTTAAAACCTTTTTATTTTGTATTGGGGTTTAGCCAGTTAACAATGTGATAGTTTCAGGTGAACAGTGAAGGGACTCAGCCATACATATACATGTATCCATTCTCTCCCAAGCTCCCATCCCATCCAGGCTGCCACATAACACTGAGCAGAATTCCATGTGCTATACAGTAGGTCCTTCTTGGTTATCTTAAATGTATTATTTTAAAACTAAATAGAATATCAATTATCTTCCATCAGTATAAATAATTTGGGTTTAAAAGTAGTAATTTTTTGTTCACATGTGCCTCTTTTTAAATTAAAGTATATGACTATAGAAGAATATAAAGCTTGCAGATGTACTGTTGAAAATTAGTCTTTGGTACTCTGGGTTTAATTATTGAAATAAAAAGAAATGGATGTAAAATTTCAAATACCTTTTCCAACAGGTCTTTATAATCTGTTATTTACTTTGCATGATAAAACTTTCATTAAGATTATATGATGGGTTTCCCAGGTCTCTGGACGCAGGACTCACCAGTGGCTTGCAGGGTCTATCTGTCACAGACACACACCTTGTTGAAGTGGATGGAGACACGCTTTCCCTGTACGGCTCAGGAGCCCTGGAGTGTCTGGATCGGAACTGGAGCATGCAAACAGCAGGAATGGTGACAACAGTGTCCTTCACTTTCATAGAATTTGATGAAATCGTCCAAGTGCTTCCCAAATTGAAGATTAAGTTTCCTAATTCTCTGGTAAACGTTTCCTTTTTGTTGTATATTTGAATTCTTCTCAGTCATGACTTGTATATTCAGGCCAAAGACCTATTTTTAACTTTTATTTATGCAGTTTCTATCTGGCAGGGAGACTAAGTTCTTGTGTTGAATTTCTGAATCTGATATTTAAATTAGTATTCATAAATGGTCTTGCAGTCTTCTGTTAATATTGGAAATTTTCTCTTTAGAAAATGCTTCCTTATGGAGTATGAAGGACCAATGTAATTTCATTCAAGTGACATGCTCTACTTTTAATCATTTTAATAGCTCATTAAAGTTACTTTGAGAAATTTGCCTTTTCCAGTTATGGTATTATTATATTAATTATTAGTATGAATTTGTGAAAGCTGTGATTTCTGAGTTCTCTATTGAGTTTTTATTATCATTGTGTTTTTCTTAATTAGCTAGTGATTTCCCTCACCAACGATTTTTTTTAATTTATTTTAATTG
This sequence comes from Redunca redunca, assembly GCA_006410935.1. Classification (NCBI taxonomy): domain Eukaryota; kingdom Metazoa; phylum Chordata; class Mammalia; order Artiodactyla; family Bovidae; genus Redunca; species Redunca redunca. The sequence continues at coordinate 166,037 of SJYQ01001657.1, forward strand.
AAAGCTAACCACAATATTGTAGTGGTTTTTGCCATACATTGACATGAATCAGCCGTGAGTGTACATGTGTTCCCCATCCTGAACCCTCCTCCCAGCTTCCTCCCCATCCCATCCCTCAGGGTCATCCCAGTGCACCAGCCCTGAGCACCCTGTCTCATGCATTGAACCTAGACTGGTGATCTGTTTCACATATGGTAATATACATGTTTCAATGCTATTCTCTCAAATCATCCCACCCTCACCTTCTCCCACAGAGTCCAAAAGTCTGTTCTTTACATCTGTGTCACTCTTGCTATCTCACATATAAGGTCATTGTTACCATCTTTCTAAATTCCATATATATGCATTAATATACTGTGTTGGTGTTTTACTTTCTGACTTACTTCATTCTGTATAATAGGCTCCAGTTTCATCCACCTCATTAGAACTGATTCAAATGCATTCTTTTTAATAGCTGAGTAATAGTCCATTGTGTGTATGTACCACAGTTTTCTTATCCATTCATCTGCTGATGGACATCTAGGTTGCTTCCATGTCCTGGCTATTGTAAACATTGCTGCAATGAACACTGGGGTACATGTGTCCCTTTCAATTCTGGTTTCCTCATCACCAACCCTTTTATAATGTATTTTGTTCTTTTGTTATATTTTCCTCTCTAATAAAGAGGATAGTAGTGGAGACAGTGTGTTTAGAAAAGATCATCCAAATTCACAGACAGAACATTTCTATTAGCATTTCAATGTTGGTATTTTGTTTTCTGATAGCCAGTTTCAGTAGCCTACATAGTAATTAGCAAGATAAAAATAATAATGGTTAACTAGTTCTTCTCAGAAGTACTGTGAACCCTGTATTTGTAAAGTTCTGAAAATTTTTACTTCTGGTTTTTCCTTTGTAGATTTAGTCTCCATGTAAAGCATATAAAATCATTGTAATGTCTGGAAGAGTCTGAATTATTGTATATTTATATAATTTTTTAAAAATGTAGTTAGTTAATAGATAGGTGGATGTCCTTTGCAGAATGGAAATCACTTCAAATTCAATATTGGGTGGCTTAATATATTCTATCAATAATTTTGTATTAGGTAGATTAAAGGTATTTAAGTTTAATACGTTTAGTTGGTTTAATGAAAACATATTAGTTAACCCTAAAGTTTAGACTTATTTGGGGAATGATAGTGAAGCTTTAATGGTAACATTTTAAGATGATTAGAGTCAATATTCACCCCCTTGTTTTGTTTATTATTGTAGCACCTTAAATTCAAGGAAACAAATCTGGTAATGCTGCAGCAATTTAATGCACTAGCACAGCTCCGTCGAGTTGACCAGTTGACAATTGATCCTCAAGGAAATCCAGTTGTCAGTTTTACACTCTGGAAATATTATGTCCTGTTTAGGCTGAGCCATTTTAACATGCAGAAAATAAATGGGACAGAGGTAAGCTAAACACTAAGCCGACTGTAGAATTAAAATGTTCCTTTCACAGGGAAATAATCGTAAAAATATCCAGGGATTTATGTATAAAATCATGATTGAACTTTTGAGAAATAATTGTTTTTAAAAAATCATCACATTTAAAATGTTGGAAAGCTAAAAATATTTGTCTAAAAACTTCTAATATACTAAGCAAATTTTGTGAACAAATTAGTAACCAGATCATGGTGAGCAGTAAATACTTCTTCTATTGTTTTTAAGTATTCAGAGAAGGATTGATAGGATAATAGTTTAAAATGAAAAGAGAAAGAACACTTCTGTAAGTAATGTGATCTTTGTGTTTTTCAGAGTGTTTTACATACTGACATGTAAAAGGGCCTGGGGAAGTGATACTAAATGTGATTTAATAAAGGTTGTGATAGAGGAAGGGAAGAATAACATGCAAAAAAATGTACATAGGGAAAGAAGAGTGATTTTAAAAAGAAGAGATAAGAGGGAGAAATAAGCAAGGAGGAAAGTTAAAAGAAGAAAAAGTCAACATGAATGAAAAAGGAAATAAAACAACCAAAAGTAAAAATCTAGATTGCTTTGTTAATACTTTGTAACAGCTGCTTGGACATATCTACATTGTATAATTCACGTCTGGAGCCTGAATAGCTGGAAAATTATTAGCAAAGAGTTATTTTTCAGATTGATTCTGCTAAGCTTGTCACAAGGGTAATCCCCCAGCTATCCAAAGATCATGTTCTTTTTAAATATTACTTTGGAAGAAGAGAGAGAAACTATGCTTCTTCTTTTTCTTCTGTGGAATTCCAGAACTGAGTTTAGATAATCCTCCAAAAGGAAAAAATCTTTTAATATGCTACTAGTATTAGTGTGATTATCTCTTAAAATTCAGACCTCCTTATTGTAAGATGAGCTATAATCAATTTGCTAGCAGGGTGGCAATAGCAACTGTAGTTCCCTGCAACTGATACACTATAAGTAACTCTGGCCTAAAACTTGAGAACTCCAGCATACCATCAGGAGACTGGAGGTCTCTGGGTCAGCATGTGAAATTTGCATCAGCTATGCAGCCATGAAATTAAAAGACACTAACTCCTTGGAAGGAAAGTTATGACCAACCTAGATAGCATATTCAAAAGCAGAGACATTACTTTGCCAACAAAGGTCCGTCTAGTCAAGGCCATGGTTTTTCCAGTGGTCATGTATGGATGTGAGAGTTGGACTGTGAAGAAAGCTGAGCGCTGAAGAATTGATGCTTTTGAACTGTGGTGTTGGAGAAGACTCTTGAGAGTCCCTTGGACTGCAAGGAGATCCAACCAGTCCATTCTAAAGGAGAGCAGCCCTGGGTGTTCTTTGGAAGGAATGATGCTAAAGCTGAAACTCCAGTACTTTGGCCACCTCATGCGAAGAGTTGACTCATTGGAAAAGACTCTGATGCTCGGAGGGATTGGGGGGAAGGAGGAAAAGGGGACGACAGAGGATGAGATGGCTGGATGGCATCACAGACTAGATGGACGTGAGTCTGAGTGAACTCCGGGAGTTGGTGATGGACAGGGAGCCCTGGTGTGCTGCGATCCATAGGGTCGCAGAGTCGGACACGACTGAGCAACTGAACTGAACTGAACTGAATAGTAGGTCCATGACCCCAGTATCAGCCACCTGTTGAAGATGTAGGGCAAACCTGGAACCTTCAGATAACTATTAATTTCTCCAACTAGTTCACAAGAGATTTGTTTTAGTTTTATGTGCCCTCTTGGTACTTACCCAGAGAGGCTGTAAGTCACTGGTCAGATCTAATAGTTCCAAAAGCTTCCAAAGCTAGCCTGGACTGTAGGATAGTTATCTTAGCTATAGGAGAGGAATTCTCCCTCGTTAGTGGCCAAACCATTTTCTTGATTAACCCTAAATACTGTATTTACCCAAATGTGGATCACTGCTGGAGACATAATAGTTATTATAAAACCTTAAAATAGGAAGTAATAGTGTAATATAATTATATAGAGAAGAATGAGAAAGAACCAATGTAATGTACTCTGATTTAAAGTTCTGAAAATGTCAATGCCCAGGAATATTTGACCTTTTAATATAAGACCTAGAATAAACCTGCTTGTCTCATCCTTGACAGTATGTGATGATGTTACACTGTATTTCTGCTTTTCTTTGTATGAGAGAGAGTGAGCATTGTGAGCATCAAGGGGAAAAGATGGAGCAGTGGCCTCCACTGGCCACTAGGTGACTATGTTAGACCAAACAAGTTAGCTGTCAGCTGAAGGAATGATTCCGGGGAGCTGCAGCCTCATTAACTACTGAAGTCTAGGGAAGGAAGGGAAAGAGTCAGTCTGCAGTGATTCATATGTATAAGTCGCTTGTGAATTATGGGTTATTTTCCAGAAAATCCCTGTGTAGGTAATTATAGCAAGTGTTAAGAATAAAGTTTTTAAAGATCCAAAATGTACCAGGGTCTCTCAAGGTCAGCTCTATTGACATTTTGGACCAGATAATTCTTCGTTATGGGGACTGTCCCGTACATTGTAGGACATTTAACGGCATCCCTGGCTTCGACTCACTAGATGCTAGTAGCATCTGTCCACCAGTTGCAATAAACCAAAAACATCTCCAGACACTGGCAAACATTCCCTAGGGGCCAAAGTGGCCCCTGATTGGGAACCACTGAATTATACTGGCAAAGAAATAGTAAAAATGCAAGAAACCTTTTTATGTTTAAAACATGCCCAGATATTAATACAAGGCTTGCTTTTAGCCTTTAGTAGTCTCTTGGTTAGCACAGGAACAAGCCCACATGGGGAATGCACCTGTGACAAACTGTTCCTTGTGGGGAGACAGGTGGATGCAACTTCAGAAGGAGCAGGAGTGCCATTCCTAACCAATGTTCATCCCCTCAGAAAGGGATGAAATTATCCTTTCAGGGACAAGGTATTAACAACACCTTGACTTGCCTTGAACACATTATTAAAGTTAATCTATTCCACTGACACTTGAGATTTTCCCCCTTAAATCATTCTACTCAAAGAAGCTTTGGGATTTTGGGGGGGGGGGGAATTTCATTAAGAATTTAAGGTGTCTCAAGTATAATCCTTAGGAACCATGGCTTCTAAATCAGAGCTAACACCTCACCTCCCATCCCTCTTCCGTCACAATAAGCCACATTTGTAAATCTACATTCTAATCAAGCTCAGGGAAAAAAGAGAAATATCAGTCAGAACTCACTCTCTTCTTATAGCCCAGGAGAATGTATTTTCCCTGAAAAGAAATGTCTTAATTAATTTATTTGTTTTTGGCTGCTACATCAAGTCTCAGTTGCAACATGTGGGGTCTTCCTTGCAGTGCATGGCTCTGTAGCTGCGGTTTGCAGGCTTTGTTGCCCTGCAGCATGTGGGATCTTAGTTCCCCAGCCAAGACTCAAACTGGCATCCTCTGTGTTGGATTCTCAACCATTGGACCACCAGGGAAGTCCCTACAAGAAAATATTTAATCTGGACATTTCTATGAGATTATGTTAGTTGTATCAAGTTAAGAGGCAATGTCATTTTTTTACCCCTTTCCTATTTGTCTCTTCAGGTGACGCAAAATGATATGATAATGGCTGAGAGGCTGTTTGGAATCCTAGCACATGTAGCATCTTCTGAATTACCCCAGTACCGTCTGATTTCAATACTGGGTGATGCCAGGTAAACTTTAATTTCTATGGTTTTTATAGAAGTATTGTTGCACTAGACAAAGTAATACACAGCACACACTTCTTAATTGTGCTATTTATTCATTCCACAAACATCCTAAATTTGTTTTTGTCTGGCCTTCTCCAAAGTATTGGAGATATAAAGATGAATATGATAAAGTTCTTGCTTTTTTGTGGCTTATAAGCTAATAAATTAACTTATTAGTTTATGAGCTAATAAGATAATACATTTCAGATGTTGTAAGAGAGGGCTGTAAGAGTATAGGAGAGATTACACTTTGGAAGAACATTGGGGAAGGCTTCACAAAGGAGTTAACATTTTTCTAGCTCATCAGGAATGAATAAGGGTTTTTTCAGATACAGGGTATGAGGGAAGGAGATCTGCTAAGGCACAGGGAATTGTAAATAATTCAGTATAATTAGAGCATAGGATGATTGTGAATTGTGATAGAGAGTGAAAGTAGAAAGATTGATTGTGGTCTGATTTTGAAGAGCCCAGAAATCCATGAAAAACAAAATGAATACTGTGCTTTGTAATTAAGCACAACAATCATGTGATTAGATTCATGTTCTAGAACAGCTGCCATTTGAGAGGATCAAGATGGAAGGAATGGAGACCACTCAAGAGGCCAGTCTGTATTCCAGGAGAGAGGTTATAAGGGTCTGAACTAAGACAGAACAGAGAAGATAATTGAAAAATACATAGAAGTGTACCTGACAGAAGACACTGACTGACAGGGTGCAGCATGGACAGAGGAAAGCCAAAGATGGCGTGCCAGTCATGACTCAGTTATAGGTAATCACCCTGACCAGAGGAAGGAGAAAATAGTTGATATACAAGAAACCAGTTATCCACAAAATCACTGAGAGGGACAGGGAAGCAGTCTCCAGCCTGGGCTGGGAGGGGGTCCCACAGTGATACCACAGAACCAGTCCACCAGGGGCACTGCCACCTTGGCTAAAGTCTGGGAGCTGGGGGGTCAGGATGCTTGTCCGAACCATGGCCTCCACTTTTCACACAGGGGTCAGGAAGTTCCCCGTTCCCCTCCTCAAGACTTGGCTCTACTATGATTCATTCCGATAAAAGGGGTGTCTGGCATGCTTACTCTCCCACTTAGTTCAGTTCTGATTTCAGAGCTTACCCATGTGTATCTGATTGGCAGGGCTGAACTCTCATAAAAAGCCCACAGAACATTCTGAAAAAAAGTACTGTGCGAGGTGCTGCTACAAAATGAACAGTAAATGTAAGAAATAGGAAGCATTGAATCAAAGAAATGATGTTGTGCAAAGACTCATTAGTAAGCAGGCTTCCCTGGTGACTCAGTTGGTAAAGAATCTGCCCACACTGCAGGTAGACCTGGGTTTGATCCTGGGGTTGGGAAGGTCCCCTAGAAGAGGGCATGGTAACCCACTCCAGTATTCTTGCTGGAGAATCCCCATGGACAGAGGAGCCTGACGGGCAACAGTACGTGGGGTAGCAAAGAGTTGGACACGACTGAGCGACTAAGCACAGCACATAATGCAAAAAACCTCTAATAACGTGAAAATGATAAGCCCAGAATATCCTCAGAAAAAGGATGTTGGAGTTTGCCAAGTTTCTTCCCCTGTTTGAGAGAAATAGAAAAGTATGTTTATCTATGTGTTTTCAAATCTCAGGGGCTACCATTAGAAAAGAAGATAAGATGTACAGTTTCTAAATCATTAAAAGAAAAAACCACTGATCAACCAAAAAAGCAGGAAGGGAAGAAAAAAATGAACGTCAGTTATCACAATAAATATTCATGAATGAAATTCTATTCATTGATATTAGCTCTCAGCTTGGGTTAAAAACGGAATTTCATTTTGTTTTTCAGAGATACTCCTAAACTAATATATAAAGGTTGAAAATAAAGGGATGGAAAATATATAACAGGCAAATAACAATAAGTAAATATGGGAATATTACTACCAGTGGTGATAGAACTGATGATGTTGTTGTTCAGTTGTCCAGGCGTGTCCAACTCGGCAGTGCCATGGACTGCAGCATGCCAGCCTTCCCTGTCCCTTACCAACTCCCCGAGTTGATGTCCATTGCACTGATGATGCCATCCAGCCGTCTCATCCTCTGACACCCTTTTCTCTTTCTGCCCTCAATTTTTCCCAGCATCAGGGACTTTTCCAGTGATTCAGCTGTTCACATCAGTGACCAAAATGCTGGCGCTTCCGCTCCAGCATCAGTCCTTCCAATGAGTATTCAGGGTTGATTTCCTTTAAGTTGACTGGTTTGATCTCCTGGCTGTCCAAGCAGCTCTCAGAAGTCTTCTCCAGCACCACAGTTCAGAGGCATCAATTCTTTGGCACTCTGCCTTCTAGGGTCCAGCTCTCTCAACCATATGTAACCACTGGGAAGACCATAGCCTGGACTACATGGGCCTTGGTTGGCAGAGTGATGTCTGCTTTTCAACACACTAAGTTTGTCATAGCTTTCCTGCCAAGAAGCAATGGTCTTCTAATTTCATGGCTGCAGTCACCATCCACAGTGATTTTAGAGGCCAGTAAGAGGAAATCTGTCACTACTTCCACCTTTTCTCTTTCTATTTGCCATGAAGTAATGGGGTCAGATACCATGATCTTAGTATTTTTAATATTTAGTTTGAAGCTGGCTTTTTCACTCTCCTCCTTCACCCTCATCAAGAGGTTCTTTAGTTCCTCTTCTCTTTCTGCCATTAGAGCATTAGAGTGATATCATCCAAATAACTGAGATTGTTGCTGTTTCTCCCACCTATCTTGATTCTAGCTTGTAACTCATCCAGCCTGTCATTTTGATGATATCAAAAACTTAACATCCACCAAAAAAGATAATTATGAAACTTAATGTAACCAAGATCACAGCTTTTAAATATGTTAACAAATGTAAGTATATATTAACAAATTCACATTATTATGGTAAATATTAACCTATTCGATCATTTGATCAAATAAACACAATTAGAAAATACTGAGGATTTGAATAACTCACTTAACACACTGTACCAAATAAATGTAATTAGAATTTTATTTCCAGAAACTTATTCCCAATTCACGGGGAAAAAAAGCCTATTTAAATACCTATTTAAAACTTTCAAAAATTGAACATATATTTAAACTCAAAGAAAATCTTCATATATCTCAAAAAGCATATTCATGCATGTAACTTTCTGTAATGATAATATCATAAAATTAAAAAAGAATGAGACAAAAACCTGTACAATTGCAATTTGAAAAGCAAAGAAACAAGAGAAACAAATTCTCAGAAAACAAGATACAACTGCCTTAAAACTTTAAAAAGTTGTTTGATCTCAAAGTTATAGACAGCACAAACATAGGTATCCAGGGATTTTCATTACAGTATTTATAATATTAAATAACAAAAATATGAAAACTCAGTTCAGTTCAGTTCAGTCACTCCATCATGTTCGATTCTTTGCGACCCCATGAACCGCAGCATGCCAGGCCTCCCTGTCCATCACCAGCTCCCAGAGTCCACCCAAACCCATGTCCATTGAGTCGGTGATGCCATCCAACCATCTCATCCTCGGTCGTCTGCTTTTCCTCCTGCCTTCAATCTTTCCCAGCATCAGGGTCTTTTCAAATGAGTCAGGTGGCTAAAGTATTGGAGTTTCAGCTTCAACATCAGTCCTTCCAATGAACACCCAGGACTGATCTCCTTTAGGATAGACTGGTTGGATCTCCTTGCAGTCCAAGGAACTCTCAAGAGTCTTCTCCAACACCACAGTTCAAAAGCATCAATTCTTTGGCACTCAGCTTTCTTCATAGTCCAACTCTCACATCCATACATGCCTACTGGAAAAACCATAGCCTTGACTAGATGGACCTTTGTTGACAAAGTAATGTTTCTGCTTTTTAATATGCTGTCTAGGTTGGTCATAACTTTCCTTCCAAGGAGTAAGCATCTCTTAATTTCATGGCTGCAATCACCATCTGCAGTGATTTTGGAGCCCAGAAAAATAAAGTCAGGTACTGTTTCCACTGTTTCCCCATCTATTTGCCATGAAGTGATGGAACTGGATGCCATGATCTTCGTTTACTGAATGTTGAGCTTTAAGCCAACTTTTTCACTCTCCTCTTTCACTTTTATCAAGAGGCTCTTTAGTTCTTCTTCACTTTCTGCCACAAGGGTGGTGTCATCTGCATATCTGAGGTTGTTGGTATTTCTCCCTTCAGTCTTGATTCCAGCTTGTGCTTCCTCCAGCCCAGCGTTTCTCATGATGTACTCTGCATATAAGTTAAAAAAGCAGGGTGACAGTATACAGCCTTGACGTACTCCTTTTCCTGTTTGGAACCAGTCTGTTGTTCCATGTCCAGTTCTTCCTGACCTGCATACAGGTTTCTCAAGAGGCAAGTCGGGTGGTCTGGTATTCCATCTCTTTCAGAGTTTTCCACAGTTTATTGTGATCCATGCCGTCAAAGGCTTTGGCATAATCAATAAAGCAGAAATAGATGTTTTTCTGGAACTCTCTTGCCTTTTCGATGATCCAGCAGACATTGGCAATTTGATCTCTGGTTCCTCTGCCTTCTGTAAAACCAGCTACATGTCCATTAATAAAGGACCAGTTACTTGCAGCTACGAAAATTATTAGAAGTTCTGATATGAAATAATCTTTAAGATGTGTTAGAAACTAAAAATATAAAATATAGAACAATTGTATAGTATGCTGCAATTTGTGAGAAATAGAACATATACTTCAGAGATTTCCTTGTGTAATTTTAAATATTTGAATTTTTAGAAATGATTGTCTCTAGGAGTTAAACTGAGAACAGTCTGGTTTCATAGTGCAGAAGCTTACTTTTTCTGTATGTTTATATGTAGTACTTGGAATTATCTTTTGGGGTTTGTTCTGGTTTTTTGTTATTATTCTTTTGGTTAAAATTATTGTATTAGTTTGTAAAAAAAGGATTTTAAGGGATTTCCCATCAGTATTCCTGCAGTAGAAGAAATGATAGTCTCTAATTAAGACAGAAAGAACCTGATCCCAGGTAGAAATTCTGATGTGCAAGGGAAACTAAAGGGCAAAGAAAGTAGTAAATTTGTGGGATGAAACTAAATAAACATCGACTATATAAAGCAACGATAATAGTGTTGTCAGATTTTAACATCAATATATGTATTGAAATGAGTACATTAGGAAAGAATAAAGACTGAAGGGGTTGCGAAGAGTCAGACATGACTGAGCGACTTCACTTTGACTTTTCACTTTCATGCATTGGCGAAGGAAATGGCAACCCACTCCAGTGTTCTTGCCTGGAGAATCCCAGGGACAGCAGAGCCTGGTGGGCTGCTGCCTATGGGGTCACACAGAGTCGGACACGACTGAGGCGACTTAGCAAACATTTATCTAAAGAAGTTAGGAAAACAATAGCAAACTAATCCTGAAGAAAAATAAAGGAGATGATGACACTGAAAACATAATGAAAAACTGATTATTTGAAAACACTACTGAAAGTGATGGATAATTTGTATATTGCTTTCATAATTAAAAATCAATAAAATAAATATAGTTAAATATCTATATTACTTTCTTCTTTATAACAATGAGAAAATTATGCTACCAAAATATCCAGTAAACGAGAGTGATCATATAAATTGA
>SJYQ01001657.1:176802-188000 GCA_006410935.1 Redunca redunca
AGCATTAAGCAAAAATAGTATATAAACCTGGATATTTAGTATGATCTTAACTTTTTATAAAAATTCACAGAGAAAGCCTATGAGGAAATATGTCTAAAGTGAACAGTGTTACTGATTTATATAGATTTACATGCTATATATTTATGGATGATTTAATGCTATTTCTTTATACTTTTCAAAATATGTACTCCTTATAATTTTTTAAATTGCTGTGTTATACTCTTATGAAATTGGAAAAATGAAGACATTTTCTAAAAGATACATTCCCTTTTTGCTCCCAGTCTTCAGTTCACAGTTCATAGTAGTTACGTCACTTCCCTGAGAGACACCCTACGTGGTAGAAACCAGAAGGCAACCTTCATGATGAGTTGCTGTCCCTCCTCTGTAATTCTAGGCTTGTGGGTCTGCAAGTGATACTCGGAACACTGTCTGTGTTCTTCATGATCAAATGAAGTTTCCTGTTTGATTATTTACCTCCTGCTGAGATCTTGCCCTTGATATGATAACAGCTAAAAGTATTTTTGTTCTGCTTTTCCTAAACTTAAACCAGTATTCCATTCCATTTGTAGCGATGGCTAATACTACTGAGCTACATAATGAAATTATGAACTATTTTTGTGACTTATAAGGTGTGTAACATGTTTTATGGGATATAAAGACTGTGGAAGTTTGGTCTACTATATGTTTAATTGCTTTTTGTGTGTGTATTCTGTGTTATTTAAGTTTTATATTGATTTTTTAAAGACAGTTGTTTTTTCATTTTAGAAATGCTTGAGACATGTCTTTGTTGATGATTGGTAGTGAAACAAAAGAATTTGAGTTATATAACTTAATTAGTAGAGAAATTGGAGTAGTGAATTGACTTTAAAAACTCAAACTGATAAAACAGATATTCAAAAAAGCATATGCTACCCTCTAAAATCAACAGAAAAGACACTTTCACCAATTGGATAAGCAACTCTCTAAGTCTCTTTACTGACTTTCTACAGGAAGAAGCAATTCCGATATCTTCTAGAAACCAAAGGGAAAAAACCTGGTATTGTCAGTGAAGAAAATAATGATCGCAAGAGACTTGTGGGAGAAAACACAAATCGTGCTACACTGAATTATACCACCAGAGACTTTTACACTGAAAAGCTAGAGGTAAAGCTACTGTTATCTGTGGAACTTATTGCCTGGATAAATTCCAAATGGCTTGAGACTTGGGAGTTATACATTTCTCTCCTACTCATTCAAGATAACCTTTTTAAATTCTGGAATGTTAGTCAGCCTCATATCCAGAGCTGGGGGCAGTAGGCACCAAGGAATTAGGGAGAAGTAGAGCCCTTAGTTCAATATATTTAAGCAGAAAAGAAATATTCTAAAGAAATAGGTACCAAAAAAAAAAGAAATAGGTACCAAAAATTTAGACCAAAGTAGGACCAGGATTCAGATCTTTCTGAATTAAGAAAACTGGAATAGACGCTCTGAGTACTTACCTAGCCTGTGCCAGACTGGCAGACAGATACAACAGATCCTCCATTTCTGTTCTCTTTGCCTAGGTCCTTCATGTTTTAATTCACTATTTTATTCTCCTACAGCATTAGCTTCCATGTTCTTAGTCACATAGTTTTAACCTATTTTGTTTCCATTATAGTCTTTTAGACAGAAAGGCTAGAACCAATTCTTTACTCCTGTATGTGTTCAGAAGTTTTTTGAAGGAATGTTGTATTAGGGGACTGCAGAACTATAAAGAAGAGAACCATGCAGTGTGTGCCTTGATGGAACTCAGAGAAAGGTGAAGAAACAAGTCATCTATATAAAAATAAGATGTTAAAATTCTGCAAGAGTTTTTGAGGGGTTTAGGGGTGTGTGTGAGTGTGTATTGGCCAAATATTTTTCAAATGTTTTATAATGGTTGTAAGATTATTCAAACTCTATTGTAGCTGAAAACTCATTATGTCAAAAGAAAGCAAAACAGCAGAGCTGCTCCTGTTGTAGATGGGGTTCAGGGCTCTGTGTGATTGGATCTTCTATTTTTTTCCTTTCTCCTCACCTCATTCCCGGACTTCCCTGGTGGCTCAGACGGTAAAGCGTCTGTCTACAATGCGGGAGACCTGGGTTCGATCCCTGGGTTGGGAAGATCCCCTGGAGAAGGAAATGGCAATCCACTTCAGTACTATTGCCTGGAAAATCCCATGGACGAAGGAGCCTGGTAGGCTACAGTCCATGGGGTCGCAAAGAGTCAGACACAACTAAGCAACTTCACTTCACTTCACTTCACCTCATTCCCAGACCTGAAGAATCTCTTTGGAATCCGTAGGCCTCTAAGGATTATACTTTGAAAAGCACTTAACTCAATGCAACAATATTTTTATAGCATCCTAAAGGATGTTTTGAAAAGATTCTGCTTTAAATTCTAGCGCATGAAAGGTTACTGCTTCATGAGTTAGTTGTATATCACAGAACAACTCCAACAGTGGAGAAATTCTTACCCATGTTAAGCTGCCTCCTAATAACTTTCAATTAGTGATGCTAATGTTGCCTTATGTAGAAAACAGAGCAAATATCTTCCTTATGAAAACTCTTTAAATATTTGAAATGAATAACTCGAAGTCATCTTTATAGTGATACTTTCTTACTTTCAAAAATAAGGTATTGAGCACCTGTCACATGTAATACTTGGACTGTAAGAAGTCGCTGCTATTGTCCTCACGAATCTCACATTCTAATGGAGGAGACAGACATATGCAGGGATAACGTAAATGAGTGAGTCGGGAGAGTAGCTCAGGGAACCTCTGCTCAGTGCTCTGTGGTGACCTACACGGAGAGCAGCTCAAATCAAGAGGAGGCACATGCACACGTGCGGCTGATTCTCTTCAACATAGCGGTGTAAAGAAACCAGACTCCAATGTTTAAAAGTCAGTGTTCCTTAAAGTAATTTAAAATTTAATATAACCCCAATAAGAAACCAAAACTTTTTCATTGAATTGATCCTACAGTACCTGTGGAAAAATAAACATAAATAACCATAAAAACTCTGAAAAAGAAAAATGACGAGGAGAAAAGTAGCACTAACTAGATAAATTAAGACATATTATGGTCTTATCAGTTAAAGCAGGGTGTTTATGGAGGGACAGTCTCATGGGATAGAATGGAAAATTCAAATGTACATCTAGATAAAAAAGAATTTACGATATGATAAAGAATAATCTCAAACAAATCAAGAAGGATTATCCCAGTGGTGATTTGAAAATAACTACGGAATTAAGGGGGGAAAAAGCTGGATTCAGACTTTATACTTACATCCGCATTAATTCCAAATGAGTCAGAGATGTTGAAGTTTATAATGAAAGGGTAAAATATCTACAAAAAACCATGAAAGATTTATGTGCAGCACTGAGATCAGAAAGACCTTCAGAGAGATAAGATAAGCAATGACAAAAAACAAACTGAAAAAAATAATTTGCAACTAATCTCCCTAAATTATCAAGAACTTTTAGAAATCAGTGAGAAAAGGGACCAACAATCCAGTATAGGTTGTGTTACTTATTCAAAAATAAGTTTAAAATAATATACATTTACCATGACAATAAACACTGTCAGTTCAGTTCAGTCACTCAATTGTGTCCGACTCTTTGCGACAGGCCTCCCTGTCCATCACCAACTCCCAGCGTTCACCCAAACCCATGTTCATGGAGTTGGTGATGCCATCCAACCACCTCATCCTCTGTCGTCCCCTTCTCCTCCTGCCCTCAGTCTTTCCCAGCATCAGGGTCTTTTCAGCTCTTCACATCAGTTGGCCGAAGTATTGGAATTTCAGCTTCAACATTAGTTCTTCCAGTGAACACCTAGGATTAATCTCCTTTAGGATGGACTGGTTGGATCTCCTTGCAGTCCAAGGGACTCTCAAGAGTCTTCTCCAACTCCACAGTTCAAAAGCATCAATTCTTCGGTACTCAGCTTTCTTTAAAATATGTATAAGCCCTCCACAGAGAAAATTATAAAGTTTTATTGAAAGACACTGAAGAAGAACTAAATAGATAGTTTATGTTTATGGACAGAAACTTTCTACATAATAAAGATGTCAGTTCTTCCTAAATCCATCAGTATAAGGCAATTCTAATAAAAATTTGGAAAAGTTGTTTGTAGAACTTCACCAGTTGATCCTAAAGGTGTTTGATAGAGCAGAGGACTTAAAATAACACAACAGTGTTAAGTGAGGAGAACTTGCCTTATCAGATATGAAGTACTATTTTTAGCTGTAGTAATTGAGGCCATACAGGAATAGATTCATAGATCCATGGACAAAATAGCCAGAACTATACCATGTTTATGGGGACACTTTGTACAGATATCATTTATTGCTGACTAGTGCAGACAGACTAGCTAATAAATGCTACTGAGGAAATGAAATATCAAATCAGAAATACATATCCCTACTATGGTGTACTTTGTTAAAAACCATATTAAAAAATTAACTCCAGATGAAATAACCCAAATATGAAAAGCAAACTTTAAAATTCTCACTTAAAATACAGTTGAAAATATGACCGTGATTGGGTAGGCTATGATTTTCTAACCCCCCACCCCCCAAGGGCACAAACTGTAGGGAGAAATTTTGATAAATTTGGCAATAGAGGTCATTTTTTGAAAAAAACAGGAAGAGTTTCCATGGAGTAATATAAGCAGAGTCTTGATTAAAGTGGTTTGAGAGGTAAATAAGCAATCAAGAAGTAAAGATAGCAAATGCTGACTCCTGTTTTGAGAAGTATCAAAGGGAAAAATAAAATCTGAAGCCACATAACATTTGGAAAGAATAATATGCCATTAGGAGATCTGGATCTGAGCCCATGATTCCACCACTCGTTTATTACCTGAAAGGCCTTGCCTGGTCCCTTAATCACTTTCTCTTGACTCACAATGCACCATCCCCCACTTCCTGAACAATGTTCTAATCACTGCAACACAAAGCCCTGATTCTCTCTCCTCTGTATATCTTGAGGTGTTGACGGAATTACTTGAAGTAAGTTTCTCACAAACCAGGATAAGCTGCTCCTTTCACTATACGTGTGACGTGTATAATTCTGTTGCTTGGTAGGTGTCCATCCAATGTCGTGACTCATTCTGAAACAGATTTAAGATGGATGGAAAGCTGAAAGGGACTTTAGAGAATCCAGCCCTGTTATTAGGCAGCTGAGGAAAACTGGAAACTTAGGTGAACAACTGAGGCTCACATAGTGAGTTCCTGACCGAACTGCCTCTAGAACTCAGACCTCCTGATTCCCGGCCTGGGCTCCCTTCAGTTTATATGAATGCTTCCTAAAGTCATCTTGACCACCCCAGCACAAAGGGCTCTCTTGAACACTGGTGGTATTTGCTGTCTAAACATTTCATCCAGCACTTATGTACTGTTTCATTTCTTTTAGTTAGGCTTTTAATGTGTGTAGGACATCTCTCCAACTAGACTGCAGGTTCTTCAAGAGCTAAATTAGCGTTTTCTCCAGGTAGGTATTAGTAGCTGACGGCTAATCCTGAGCAAGTCTGTCAACCTTTGTTAACCTTAGAGTCCCGTTTATCAAATGGAGATACAGATTAAATTCCTATACAAGTACCATTATTGTTAAAGGAACTCTATAACCAGTCTACCACGACCTGCTTTTTTCTATCTCCATGACAATAAAGTTGCCAGTTTTCCTCAGCTGTCATGCCATTATGTTAGTTCAATGGACTAACATAAACAATATTGTAGAGTGCATCTCATCAGGATTGAACTTGTGAAATCCTGGTTTTATGACCCCCTACAGGGAGAGAAACAAAATAAGTGTGTGGTGTGTGAAAGCATTTGAGAATGGAAAAAGCGTTATTCAAAGAGGAGCAGCTTCTTGACAGGTCAGGGCAAGAGAAGTGTCTCTAATGTGCTCTTAACAAGACCATTCTGTACATGCAGAATGAGTGGTGCTGGCAGACACCTGATGAGTTTTAGAGTATACTGCATGGAGATGCAGAGTAATTGGCTTAGTGGAGAGAAGAAATGATGAAGCAAGGATGCTTTCAAACACATTTACTAATTAACGGTTAGTATATATTAGATACAATTCTGTATCAACATGTTTATAAAGAAGTCATGGAAGAAACTAGCACAAAATTGTAAAGCACCAAACATTTCACTATGCCAATTAGAAAAGTTTAATTCGTATTATATATAAATTATTGAGCAAAAGTCATCATTTAAATATCTTTATATTTTTCTTATCCATTATTACTATAAAAACTTTCCAGTCCTACGGCTAGAAATTTTTTAAAAATTCAAAATCATGTTTAAAGAAACTTAGACGTCTGTAAGAGAGGTCTTCTACTTATGTAAATACATTACTCATTGCAAAATATTGCTTGTTTTCGTTATTGATCTCTAGTGATTCACTGGAGAAGGCAATGGCACCCCACTCCAGTACTCTTGGCCTGGAAAATCCCATGGATGGAGGAGCCTGGAAGGCTGCAGCCCATAGGGTCGCTGAGGGTCGGACATGACTGAGTGACTTCACTTTGCTTTTCACTTTCCTGCATTGGAGAAGAAAATGGCAACCCACTCCAGTGTTCTTGCCTGGAGAGTCCCAGCGACGGGGAAGCATGGTGGGCTGCCGTCTCTGGGGTCGCACAGAGTCGGACACGACTGAAGTGATTTAGCAGCAGCAGCAGTGGTGATTCACACTTATCTTTCTTCCTGGTATTCTCCTTGTTTCCCAAATTTACGGAGTATTAAAAGGGAGCAGCTAAATGCTGTTTTCACTGATAAGCTAACTTAGTGCACATGACTAAATCCCAGACAGTATTTCAGAGTTAGTGAAGTTCGGTTCACCAGAGAAGTCACCAGCTGGAACCATCTGTTATTTATTGCCCATCAAAATCTGTGCATATTTTTATGATAGGTCAATACATGACCTGTTGCTTTTAGCACATGAACTAAATCAAATCAGATCAGCATGTTGACCCCTGAATGGTAAGTGATTATTTAGAGAAATCTTATATGTCATAAGAAAATTTCCAAAATGTGCCTCTGTTAGAGGAAGTTAGTGACAATTGGGACTCGTTGTTAACTTCTGTTAGTTAATCAAGAATCCAAAACATATTTATTTTTTGTTTTATAAATTGTAAAACTTTGGAAAAGGAAGAGAAGTAGAAAAAAGGAGTAGAAATACTCATCTCACTACCCTAAGACAATCTTACTGACACTTCAGTATATTTTCTTTCATTAATTTTGAATATATTTTTGTAACTTTTTAATGAAAATTTCAAACATATGACAAAGTTGAAATAATTTTACAGTAAACATTCATTCCCCAAACTTAAATTCTGCTGTTAGTATTGTACTGTACCATGTACGTGCTTTATCACTTATCTATGCTTTTCCCCATCCTCTATCCATCAATAATCCATCTTATGTTTTAAATTTATTTCAAAGTAATTGCACACATTACCATGCTTCTCCCTAAGTAATTCAGCGAGCAGATCATTAGAGTTCAGTAATTCATATAGTTTCTTATTTTGAGGCATAATTTATATGCAATGAAATATAAATCTTAGGTATACAATTGTTAAGTTTTGACAAATACATATACTCATGTAACCCAACCTCTATCAAAACTTCATTTTGTACTTTTCTTTTTCCACTTAGCATTATAGTGTAAGCATTTTCCTTGTGACTATAAACCTTCACAGTAGATTTTAAGGGCAGTATTTGTTGGTATTTTAAATTTAACTTTTTAAAAATTATTTTGCTATTTTGATTTGAGTTGGAGGTTTTAGTAGATCGTTTTTCAATTAGTTAAACCTATTTTCTCATTGACATTTATTATTTATTTCATTATCCATTTATGTGAATTGCTTCCCCTATAATTCTGATTATCTGATCTATTCCATTGATTTTTTTCCATATATATTATGGCATTTTCCATCATTGTGCCTGAATACTCAAAGTATCAATAGCCAAAATAAGTGTCAAATTCTTGTATTAACCAAGATGGCTTTGTTTCAGCTTCCAGGATGACATCCAGGCCCAATGCCCCAGTTACCTCAGGTCTCAAACTTCCTCTGCTGTGTTTTGAACCCAGATCTTTCATTTGGGCTTCCCTTGTGGCTCAGCTAGTAAAGAATCTGCCTTTGATCCCTGGATTAGGAAGATCCCCTGGAGAAGGGAAAGGCTACCTACTCCAGTATTCTGGCCTGTAGAATTCCATGGACTCTATAGTCCATGTGGTTGCAAAGAGTTGGACATGCCTGAGCAACTTTCACTTTCACTTTTCATTTGCAGACTGCCAGACCCAGGAGTTGAGTGGGTGCGTTGTCTCATCTGAAGGCCAAGTTCTGGGTCCCAGGCTTGTATATATGTCCTCTTTCTCCCTGTTCACTTTCCCCCAACTTTGTCCAAATATCCTCAGCCACATAAGTCAGTGAAATGTATCACTTCATCCTTTCCTAAAATGTGGAATTAATTCAGAGTGTGGATATTTCATGTGTGTATATAGACATTAACTGACCTCAAGGCTTCCCAGGTGGCGCTAGTGGTAAAGAACCTTCCTGCCATTGCAGGAGATGTAAGAGACATGGGTTTGATCCCTAGGTTGGGAAGATCCCCTGGAGGAGGGCATGGCAATCCACTCCAGTTTTTTTGCCTGGAGAATCCCATAGACAGGGGAGCCTGGTGGGCTACATTCCATAGGGTTGCAAGAGTCAGACATAACTGAAGCAACTTAGCACACATGCACATTAACGGACCTCGTGTTAATTAATATTGGTAGTATCATTTACCATTAGAAGCCATGAGTCTGTGCATTCAGCTGACTTGTGTGAGGCAAACTGCCTGCACTGAGAAAGGAGAAAGTCTATCAGTGGAGAAATTGTAGTTAGGATCCCGTGATTCCAATAAATAAGCACTTTTAAAATACAACTGAAAATCTTTATTTCTCCCCACAATTAGCAAATGAGTTTCATATTAGCTCAACTGGAAGTTTTCTTCTCATAGTTGCCAAGAAATACATTTTTAACAGAGCTGTCCCGCAGAGCTGGGAGTGGACGGGCAAGAAGGAAGCCCTCAGTTGCTGTCTTTACTCAAGCAGAGCTGTCAGAGTGTCTAGGAAAGTATTCCTGCTCTGAGGGCTGGGGTCAGAACAGATTATCAAGTTTCTCTGGTTCAGCTAATTGTTGCTTTGGCTTGGGGCTTAATTATGACTCAATGCAAAATGTTCTTTTTCTAATAGGAAATAAAGGAAAAAAAGAAATTCTGCAAGATGTATATCGAGGATCTTGTGAAGGAAGCCACAGAAATCAACATGAAAAATGAAGCTTTGCAGAAACTTTGGCCACAGATGTTCATTGAACTTGTGAGGGATGCAGTTATAGAAATCCGCAATAAAAATTCCTATATGAAGCTTTGCCTACAGCAGATAACTGACCAAAAATAGAAATGGCTTTTAGTTACAATTGAGGTTTTTAGTTTTATGTTTTTGATGGTTGAAAATATGTGGGTTAAAAAATGTGGAAACAACAACAAAACTTTCCCTTCAAGCTAGAAAGACTAGCCTCAAAGCATTTATTGCCTACTGTTCTTGTAGTTAAAGGCTAGGAAGGAAAGAGCAAAAGGGGAAATTCATTTCCTATATATGTTGACCAAACAGCCTTTGGGAACTGAGCAGTCTTTAGGGCCCTTGCATGGGCCCTGCATCTTGGGTTCTTGACTTGACTGGTGCCCCTGCTATAGCCCAAAGCACGTAGTGTTCGCTCATGGTTCCGCATGAGTTGCTTCTGTCTACTTTCAGCTGATAATTTTTAGTTACTTACCTCTTTATTTTATGTCATGATTTCAAAGCCAAAAATATGTTCTTTTTTATGAGTGAAGAATAAACTTATTGATAAATTACTTTAAAAGAAAACGTGTTTGCCTCCTTAATCCAGTCAGAATTGTCATATTTATTGTACGTTTCTCTTTAGCTGAGTAGGAGCCCTTCTCTTTACTTTATGTAGGAAGAGGCCTCATTCTTCTAAGGATGCATCCTTGGCACACCACAAAAAGTCCTGGGGGTCACTATGAGCAGAAAATATGAAAATGAGTACGAACAGGGACAGGAAGAAAGTGTTTTTGCCTTAAGAGATCCTGGGTGTATGTTTGTAAAATGCAGTGATTAATCAGTAAGTCTGCTTCTCTGAATGGTGTCTCTGCTGGTGGCTACTCTGAGGCTCTTTTTCTAGGCAGGCATGTGTACCTGTATCTCAAAAGTATTAGCGATTTATGAGGGAAAGTTTCGAATTTTTCTAATTCCAGTTGAAGATCAAACAGAGAAATAAGATATAAAGATATAAGCAGGGAGTTGTCCTGGTTGATGCTAGTGATTTGGAGCCCATGACCATAGCCAGAAGTGATACAGCTTTAGAAACACGACCTCACAGGTCCGTAAATAGGAATTCTCCGATTTGCTCAGATTTCAGCTGGCAGCTATATGGATCACCAGGATATGGGAAAATGAAAACAAAAGTTACAGGACAATAGAGTCCTATGGAAATGCTTGAAAGGAAGGAAGGTAAGCTGCTTTGCTTACACTAAGAAAGGCCTACATCCTTAAAAGCTCTTGGTCACCCTCAAGTTGAGGAAGCCATGTTTCAGAACATGGCCTTTCAAGTCTCACTGTCCTGGGTTTGCGTCTCGGCACTTCAGCTCCCACTTTAGCTTGTGAACCATCTGGACCTCAGTTTGCTCATAATAGCACATATCTTATAAGATCATTGTGAGGATCAGATGAGATAATGCATTTAAAAGTGAGCACGAAGTAAATGAAGCTATTGTTTGTTATCTTCTAGAAGCAGGTTGAACCACAGTATTGGTGCCCCGGGACAGGAAGAACTGTTAGTGTTTCCTGATAATCCTCCATCTCTCCAAACTGAAACATACAGACCAACTCTCATCTGTCTGGTAAACAGTGACCCCTCCCCGGGTTTCTGTCTTATTTGGTATAGAAATGAGAGCCCACCTTGAGGGTGATGTTGAGATGAAAAACAAGAGTATCTTGTTCATGGGCTTCTAGGAAATAGGAGAGGCAAGGACATCTGACCCCTCAGGCATGCGGGGAGTGGTTGCTCACTCTAGGCCAGGCAGGGGAATGCCTGGCTATTTAATAAACGACCTGTCTAGCTTCCTGCTTGCTGCCTCTCCTCCCCCCACCCTCCCA
>SJYQ01001657.1:196347-206488 GCA_006410935.1 Redunca redunca
CTTAGAGGTAAAACTTCACTAACTCAATAAAAACCCAAATTTTATATAGACTTCCCAAATTTTATATAGACTTAATAATGAGCATTTATACTTAATATTCACAATTTTATATTTCATTTGTTCATATCAAATCATCATTTTACATAGTTCCATTTGCCCAGCATCTTCATTTTCTCATTCTTTATTTACACTGGAATCAGCTCACTATTTAAGTTCACATAATTTACATTAATTTAATATGCTCATCATTATTCCTGACCAATAAACCATTTTTATGAACTGTGACTAAACACAGTATAATAGAAGTGAGAAGGAAACCGCAACCCACTCCAGTACACTTGCTGAAAAATCCCATGGACAGAGGAGCCTGGTAAGCTACAGTCCATGGGGTCACAAAGAGATAGGTTCTTCTACAGAAGTGAGAAATATACATATTAAGGAAGCATTCATTCAGCAAATACTCACTGAGTACTTATGAGGGTATTACGTGTATGCCAGGCATAGTGCTGAGGCTCAGAATAGAAAAGTGAGCAGTAATAAATGTGGCCTCATAAAATTCACAATCAAGTAGACAGTACAAACTGCATGGTGAGAAGCTCTACTGGCCTAGAGGGATTCTTTTTTTCTTACTTTACAATATTGTATTGGTTTTGTCATACATCAACATGAATCCGCCACAAGTATACACATGTTCCCCATCCTGAACCCTCCTCCCTCCTCCCTCCCCTAGTGGAATTCTACTGACTGATTTTCAGCAGAAAACAACTGTTTATAACATGGATAATCTTTAAAAATAAAAATATAGGAAAGCTTACACTTCTATGAAAGTAATTTTATGTTCCAAATTTGTGGAATATATATATATATGCGTGCTAAGTTGCTTCAGTCATGTCTGACTCTTTGCAACCCCTTGAACTGAAGCTCACCAGGCTCCTCGTCCATGAAATTTCCAGGCAAGAATACTGGAGTGTGCATCCATTCCCTTCTCCAGGGGATCTTTCCAACCCAGAGATAGAACCCAGGTCTCCTGCATTGCAGGCGGATTCTTTACCACGTTCTTTATCATCTGAGCCACCAGGGCTCATATATATGTGTGTGTGTGTATATATATATATATAATTTTTAAAGCATTTTTGATCATTCTGAAACCACCAAATTATCTGCAGTTCATTTGCTTAGACTGCTGGCGTCCACCAGTGGTCTAGAGAAAATGACTTACAAAGTATACACGTAGATGTGTTTTTTACATATCCTCCTCCAGCAGTGTAGCAGAAATCTGGTTGGTAGAATTGATTTCACTTGCTCCAAAGTTGAGACTTGTTTGACAAATGCTGGTTAACAGTCTCTTGTCTCTTGCTGCCTTCATTGTGCAGTGAGTTAGACGTAAGCCAATCAACATATGGAACTTCTCTAGCATCAGTAATTGGTTCAGTAGGGCCAATCGGAGAGAAGTACAGTTTTGTTTTATACTTTGAATGTTTGGGAGTAAGAGAGAGCTGTCTCTCTCTTGCTCTTAGTACAAGATGTACAAATATGAAGGCTAGAACTTCTATAACTCTTTAATACCATAAAAGAAATCACCCAGAAGACGACTGCTGATAAAGAGGACTAGAGGAGACCTGTTAGAGCTATGCTTGAAGCCCTCTCTACTGCTGGATTTTTCCTCCACTGAATGATGTCTGGGGCTTCAGGAAGGAAGAGGCATAGAATGGCATTTGGAACAATCTGAGAGTTGGACTGTGAAGAAAACTGATTGCCTAAGAATTGATGCTTTTGAACTGTGGTGTTGGAGAAGACTCTTGAGAATCCCTTGGACTGCAAGGAGATCCAACCAGTCCATTCTGCAGGAGATCAGCCCTGGGATTTCTTTGGAAGGAATGATGCTGAAGCTGAAACTCCAGTACTTTGCCCACTTCATGTGAGGAGTTGACTCATTGGAAAAGACTCTGATGCTGGGAGGGGCTGGGGACAGGAGGAGAAGGGGACGACAGAGGATGAGATGGCTGGATGGCATCATGGACTCGATGGACGTGAGTCTGAGTGAACTCAGGGAGTTGGTGATGGACAGGGAGGCCTGGAGTGCTGTGATTCATGGGGTCGCAAAGAGTCGGACACAACTAAGGGACTGAACTGAACTGAACTGAATAAAGCTTTATCTTACCCTTTGTATAGCAAACCAGTTTCATTTAAGTTGGATACTCATTTCTGAGACAGCCCTCAACTTCCAGACTTTTAAAATCCTTGCATCCTGCATTTTTTAAAACCCTTTGCACCGACACTTTTATGCACCTTCCAGACGCAAAATTCAGACTTTTATAAGCCAGGCGGCAAAGAATATTCTGAGCTACATCATAGTGGCCATGCCCAGCAGCCAACTGCTCAGTCTTATGAACATCACCATGTGAGCACAGCAGAGTGAATGGAAAAAAGAAAAATAAGTAATTCCGATATTAGTGATAAGTGAAACCTAACAGGTACTATAATAGAGTCAAAGATGAAAATCATTAAAAATGATAGAAAGGCAATAACAAATGGAAAGAATTTTGCTGGAAGAACATCGTCAGAGATGGAGTCTAGGGATTTCCATGGTGGCTTAGTGGTAAAGAATCCACCTGCCAAAGCAGGAGACACGGGTTAGACCCCTGATCCAGAAAGATCCCACATGCTATGGAGCAATTAAGCCCATGCACCACATCTATTGAGCCTGTTCTCGAGAGCCCGGGAGCAGCAACTACTGAGCCCATGCGCTGCAACTGCTGAAGCCCGCATTCCCTAGAGCCTGTGTCCACAACAAGAGAGAAGCCGCCACAGTGAGATGCCCACACTCTGCAACTAGAGAGTAGCCCCCACTCACTGCAACTGGAGACAAGCCCGTGCAGCATCGAAGACACAGCACAGCCAAAAAATGAATAGATACAATTATTTTTTAAAAGATGGAATCTAAAAGATAAACTGTTACTATGGAGTTTATCATTTTTTTAGCTCTCTGGGAATGAAAGCGGCTCATAATACACAAATTCTTCTGATGAACTTTTCATTTTCTAGCAGGTTTATAGGGAGGTATTGTACGCTTAAAGAGTAGACTTCTTATTCTAAAAAAGATATGAAGCTCATAATTAATTTCCATCAACCCTACAAGTCAAGTTGATCAGTGTATCCAGGCTGTGAACTGATGTTGAAGATGGCAACAGTAAGATATGTAGTCTGGGAAGAAGACATGAAGTCTTAGATATACCTGTGCCTGACAAGCAGAAAGTCACATCAGGTTCATGACTGGCAAGACATCTTCTGAAATGTAAGCAAAGACCTACTGTCATTACCCTGGGAAATTCTGGAAGGATGGCATAGGGATGTCCACATCAGGATCGCATTAAGGAGTCTTATAATCCAGATGGCTGCCTGCATTCCCTTTCCTCAGACAGAATCTCTTCAAGTGGGTCCCCGCCTTTTTAACAGGCCCCCCAATCACTCTACATATACCACATTTGGAGACCAATACTTGGTAGATGCTGACACGGGATCCATGAGTCACTTGACATATTCCTGCAAGCTGGAGAAGAGCCCAGGCTGGTCTCACTGGACTAAGCTGGACTCACCAGGAGAAGGTCAACCTGAGCAAAGCCCAGGTGACATAAGCCCACATTAACAAGAAGAAAGGGTTCACAACAAGAGAATGAGAAGCAGAATCCAAGGAAAGATTTGGCCATCACCTTTGAAAACTTTGTGTATTTTCAAATGTCTAAGACCTCTGCCTTTCTCCCCTAGTTGACATTGTAAGAGCAGAACTGGGTAGCCCTCCTTCCAACAAATTTCTGTGAGGCACTGGTCACACAGTCCAGAGAATATTAAACTGAACTACAGGAGAAAGGTGGCCAGGGACAGAGCACTTTGCGAGACTGTGATGCAGAGACTGTGGCTTTAAGTCTTATTTAGGAATAATAACACTTCTGGCTTCTGCGCTATGGGATAGCCTGCTGCCAGCAGTGGAAATGGTGACAGCCTAAGAATGATCAACAATGCAAGGGGCAAGTGAGACTTGACTTTCAGCTAATCCCAGCACTGAGTATAAGAAATCAGAGATCTTTTACATCATAAGCTGCTGCTGCTGCTAAGTCACTTCAGTCGTGTCTGACTCTGTGCAACCCCAGAGACGGCAGCCCACCAGGCTTCCCCATCCCTGGGATTCTCCAGGCAAGAACACTGGAGTGGATTGCCATTTCCTTCTTCAGTGCATGAAAGTAAAAAGTGAAAGTGAAGTCGCTCAGTTGTGCCTGACTCTTAGCAACCCCATGGATTGCAGCCTACCAGGCGCCCCCGACCATAGGATTTTCCAGGCGAGAGTACTGGAGTCGGGTGCCATTGCCTTCTCCAACATCATAAGCTATGGGAAGTTAAATCTAGTAGCTGAATTCACAAAGCCTAAAATGGACATGAAGATGCTGTAGGCAAACATAAGTAGCCTAATGACCAATGTCCAAGCAAAACTGAGACTGGAAATATGTGACTAACCCCATTGAGCTTACTTATTAACATGAGCTCAGCTAAAACAATTCAAATTCTGCTGGGTTTTTCTATCAGTGAGTCCGTGGCTTGTATTTGTGGTCTAGGAAAGAAACTGTATGAGTGAGTTTCTCTCTACTTTTCTTTCTCATCCTGTCCATTTTTCTTTCCTTTATTGTCCCCACATCTCTCCCTACTTCTCATATCTTGCTATAAATCCCCTCTCAAAAGTCATCATTTTTTCCATATCTGTCATCTGTTTTACTTCATTTATTTATTTTTTTGTCTCAAATATTTCTGTAATCCTCTGTCTTTCCTGCTGCACACTCTTGGCGCTCTCTCTTTCCCACACTTCTCATCACAAAGCACATCTCCTTCCCTCTCATCCCATTAATCTCTTCCTGTCTTTGTTTTTGTTTGTTTCTCAGTGTCTCCAGCCACTTCTCTTTATCTCAGTCTTCCAAGACCTTTATATCTATGTTTAAAAATCTCTGTGTTGATCTCAACCTCTATCAAGTTATTCTTAGGAGAATTATTGTGCCAAGGAGCGTGGGCTTTTCTGACAAGCAGTATCTACGGTCCCATGGGGAGAACAGAGGCCTGTCGCATCCAGTCTTCTCCTACCAGACTGTGAATTATTCAAAGCAGGGACAATGCTGGGAACACATTAGGGCCATATTTCCCTGTTGGTCCAATGGCTAAGAGTCCATGCTGCCAAGGCAGAGGGCATGGCTTCAATCCCTGGTTGGGGAACTAAGATCCCAACTGCCTTGCCGTGTGGCCAAAAAAAAAGATTTATAGCTGCCTTCCAAGCAGGTGACCCGGGTTCGTTTCCTGGCCAGCATATAGTGCTCTTCATTTTATTGGGCTTCCCTGGTGACTCAGATGGTAAAGAATCCTCCTGCAATGAGAGAGATCTGGGTTCGATTCCTGGATTGGGAAGATCCCCTGGACAAGGGAACGGCTACCCACTCCAATATTCTGGCCTGGAGAATTCCATGGACAGAGGAGCCTGGCAGGCTACAGGCCATAGGGTCGCAAAGAGTTGGACAGGATTGAGTGACTTTCACTTTCACACTTATATTAGGGGCATGTATATTTATAGGACCTTTGTTACTAGGGAGAAAGTGTTCATAACAGGTGATACCAATTACTATAGGAAAAGTGTATGCTCAGTCCCTCAGTTGTGTCTGACTCTTTTTGACCCCATGGACTAGACTTCTCCAGACAGAAGAGTCTGTCCATGGAATTGTTCAGGCAAGAATACTGGGATAGGTTGCCATTTCCTTCTCTGGATTTGGAAAAGTAGGGTACATCAACATAACATCATTACATTTGAAAAATCTTAGGAAACCATAGTTTATTTTTTAAGTCACATTTTCCAATGCAACTGGCTCAATAGCAGTGTCAGAACTTTTAAAAAAATTATATATTTTTAAAAATTTTAATTAGAAGATAATTACAATATTGTAATGGTTTCCACCATCCATCAACATGAATTGGCCATAAGTATACCTATGTCCCCTCCTTCTTCCCCTTCCCACACCTCTAGGTTGTCACCAAGCACTGGCTTTGCTTTGGAAACTTTTGCCCATTTTTCATATGCATTCTCCCATGCCCACGATTCTAATACTTTTGTGAAGCAAAAAAATGAAATAGGATTGCCCAGAGGACAGATTGTTCTTCATGCTGGGAAATGGAAAAGAAAGATCAGAATGAGCCTGGAATATCCTACTGCCCCCAGAAAGCAAGAATATTGTTTTTTAAAAGTATAAGGGGCTCTGGAGAAGAAATGGCAATCCACTCCAGTATTCTTGCCTGGGTAATCACCAGAAGAACCTGGTGGGCTACAGTCCATGGAGTCACAACAGTTGGACATGACTTAGCATCTAAACCACCACCGTCAGTAATAAAAGAGGAATATTATTGTAAAAAAAATAGGAAATGGCTTAAAACCAAATAATGGATGTCATTGCTCAAGTTCACTAACCTGCAGATCCAGTGTATAAATCAGTCAACTAGTTAGCCAACCAACTAGTTAATCGTTCTGCAAATGATGGGTAAACCATCATGATCTTTTATCCAAATATTAACTGGTTTTGAGTATTTATTATTCTCTTCTAATTAAAAATGCTACGTAAATATAGATATATATAATGTTAAAAATTAATATCAAATATTCTTATTAAAAAAAAGTGTAAGAGGCAATATGAGAAGGCCAAACAACCCAATTTAAGAGTTTCTATTAAAAACTAAAAAAAAAAGTAGAGTTTCTATTGACCAAGTTTTAACAGTTTGAGCATGAAATATTATTTTTATTATGCTTACTTGGAGCAAATTGAGTCTATGAAAGACCATGGATTCATCAGTTCAGTTCAGTTCAGTTCAGTCACTCAGTCGTGTCTGACTCTTTGCGACCCCATGAGCTGCAGCACGCTAGGCCTCCCTGTCCAACACTGTTTCCCGGAGCCCACCCAAACTCATGTCCATTGAGTCGGTGATGCAATCCAACCATCTCATCCTCTGTCATCCCCTTCTCCTCCTGCCCTCAATCTATCCCAGCATCGGGGTCTTTTCCAATGAGTCAGCTCTTTGCATCAGGTGGCCAAAGTATTGGAGTTTCAGCTTCAACATCAGTCCTTCCGATGAACACCCGGGACTGATCTCCTTTAAGAGACTGGTTGGATCTCCTTGCAGTCCAAGGGACTGTCAAGAGTCTTCACCAACACCACAGTTCAAAAGCATCAATTCTTTGGCACTCAGCTTTCTTTATAGTCTCTCACATCCATACATGACCACTGAAAAAGCCATAGCCTGACTAGGCGGACTTTTGTAGGCAAAGAAATGTCTCTGCTTTTTAATATGCTGTCTAGGTTGGTCATAACTTTCCTTCCAAGGAGTATGGATTCATAATATTTATCAAAACAGGAAAGTTAAGATAATGAGTACAAAAATATAGTTGTGATACAAAAAATGGATAACCAACTGTGAATTTGCCTCTTGTTAATGGATTTAACAAGTAGCTATTATTTGTTATATGGATATTTTGTTTCTCCCACTTAATTATTTTTTTATAAAAAAGTATAAATCTGTGTACACATATTTGTTTCAGAGGAAAAAATAAAATTGTGGAACTGAGCAAACCAGTAATCTAGGAAAAAAAGCAGAAACTCTAGCAAGAGGAGAAAAGCCTGGTTTGGCTGGTACTGAGTTGAACATACAACTTAAGTGGAAAGAAAGTCCAACACTTAATCAAGATTAGTGATCACACAATGTTACCACATAGAAAAAAGGGGCAACAAGGTCTTCCAAAAAGATGAATTAGTCAAATATCCCAAAGAGGAAGAATCTACAACTCATACCCAATGCCTCATCTTACAGGAAATGAAACCACTAGATGGCCCTACTCATTTTAATAAAACACCAATAAGGAATACATAATTCTTTAAAAAGGTAACAGACCAAGTCAATATATCATACTGATAGGACATTGGGTTTTGTAACTCTGGCAAAGTGAGATTTTAAAAGTACATCATTTCCTGAAAGACAGCAGGTTGTAAAAAAGTAAAACCCAAGTGAAGGTGTGACCTTAAAAATCATGTTACTGTAAGGCCGGAAGTTAATGCAGCCTGATGATGAGTCCTGTACCCAGACCAAGAATGGATCAGCCAGTAATCCAGATTCTACAGCCTTGGCTGGGCTGAGCACATATACTTTTTTTGGAGGGCCTAGTAATATTACTCCACCCCTGGGAAGAAATAAAAATGTATTACTGAAACCCTAGGAAGATATTAAAATAAGTATACTAATATCCCCTTGGAAGGTATAAAACAAGCACATAAATTATCAAAGAAATGAATAAGTCCATTGTTCCAAGGCTTTAGAATATATTCAAGTATAAGTATAATAATAAGCTTTGTAGTCACGGCATTTCTGAAAGTTTTATGACATTTGAAGTATTCAAAAAACAGCCATAATGAATTTGCAATTGCATTTTAAATGTATAGGAGAACTTAATCAAATTATAGCCAGTTTAAAATTGCAAGATAATTTAAAAAAATTTTTATTAGGTATATGAGTTCAGTAGTTTGAGCATTAAACAAAATACAAATTTCTAGCTCCTAATAGGAAAACTAAGAAACCTGGATGGTGAGGTCCCTTCCCCTAAACCATCCCAGAGGAAATTGGAAACCTTTGTGGCACATTAGAATTACCCATGGAAGCTTCAACAACTACTGATAGTCAGGAGCCCTCCTTGGACCATTTGTATCAGAATCTTCAAAAGCAGAATCTTGGCACTAGAACTTTAAAAATACACCTCAGTTCCAAATAATATGCAGCCAGAGTTGAGAAATTGATAGAGGAATTGAGAAGGCTGTGGAACTAACATCAAAGCTTTGAAAAGGCCATGAGGAAATCAGAGACCATTCTG
Source organism: Redunca redunca (assembly GCA_006410935.1). NCBI lineage: Eukaryota > Metazoa > Chordata > Mammalia > Artiodactyla > Bovidae > Redunca > Redunca redunca. Next base: position 205,280 of record SJYQ01001657.1, read on the forward strand.
AGTTGGTGTAGAAGAAACTCATGGCAGTCTGGGATGGGGGCATAGTGGAGCAGTAGGTGTAGCTATGGAGGGTGAATTTTGCTCTTACTTATCCCCTACATTGCTTTGCAGGATTTTTTCTGGCCCCATCACATGGACTAGAAATTAGCAAGAGCAGTCCAGATGCCAGGTATGCATGTGGGGGAAATGGAAGAGTTGGGGAAATGGGTATCTTTAAGACCCTACCAATTTGAAAATTCAGTGGGAACCTGTGTATAATATCTAGCTGCCCTAAGGCATTTGCTTCCTCATTCTTTTACTCTCCATAGCTCAATGACAGGGGACTAAGAATTTTCTCTCTTCAAGATAACCTGCTTCTTTCCAGGAATTCAAGGAGGTTCTCTGAATGGGACAATTGCTCGTGAAGAAACTGTGAATGGAGTTGGTCTTCAGGTTCTGTGATGTGTGGTGCTCTTGTTCCTAGAGATCTTCCCCAGCCTCCACCAGTAATCCTAAATATGTATATCACACAGGTTATATTCTCTGACCACAATGCAATGATGTTAGAAATGAATTACAAAAAAGTAATTATTAGGAGAGTTCAGTTCAGTTCAGTCGCTCAGTCGTGTTCGACTCTGCAACCCCATGAATTGTAGCATGCCAGGCCTCCCTGTCCATCATGAACTCCCAGAGTTCACTCAGACTCACGTGCATCGAGTCTGTGATGCCATCCAGCCATCTCATCCTGGGTCGTCCCCTTCTCCTCCTGCCCCCAATCCCTCCCAGCAGCAGAGTCTTTTCCAATCAGTCAACTCTTCGCATCAGGTGTCCAAAGGATTGGAGTTTCAGCTTTAGCATCATTCCCTCCAAAGAAATCCCAGGGCTGATCTCCTTCAGAATGGACTAGTTGGATCTCCTTGCAGTCCAAGGGACTCTCAAGAGTCTTCTCCAACACCACAGTTCAAACGCATCAATTCTTTGGAGCTCATCCTTCTTCACAGTCCAACTCTCACATCCATACATGACCACAGGAAAAACCATAACCTTGACTAGATGGACCTTAGTCGGCAAAGTAATGTCTCTGCTTTTGAATATACTATCTAGGTTGGTCATAACTTTTCTTCCAAGGAGTAAGTGTCTTTTAATTTCATGGCTGCAGTCACCATCTGCAGTGATTTTGGAACCCAAAAAATAAAGTCTGACACTGTTTCTACCATTTCCCCATCTATT
>SJYQ01001657.1:207938-262154 GCA_006410935.1 Redunca redunca
TGTTGACCATGATGGCTACTCCATTTCTTCTGAGGGATTCCTGCCCGCAGTAGTAGATGTAATGGTCATCTGAGTTAAATTCACCCATTCCAGTCCATTTTACTTCGCTGATTCCTAGAATGTCGACGTTCACCCTTGCCATGTCTTGTTTGACCACTTCCAATTTGCCTTGATTCATGGACCTGACATTCCAGGTTCCTATGCAATATTGTTCTTTACAGCATCGGATCTTGCTTCTATCACCAGTCACATCCACAACTGGGTATTGTTTTTGCTTTGGCTCCATCCCTTCATTCTTTCTTGAGTTATTTCTCCACTGACCTCCAGTAGCATATTGGGCACCTAATGATCTGGGGAGTTCCTCTTTTGGTATCCTATCATTTTGCCTTTTCCTACTATTCATGGGATTCTAAAAATAATAAAAGAATGTTGTGAAAACTATAGTCTACTATACTGAACTTGTAGATGAAATAGATTTTGCTCTCTATGATATTTAAATTATTTGACATCAAGTAGAGCTTGGTGCTGGTTAATCAGCCTGAGCATGTGCCAATCAGAAAGGGTGATCTCTGGTTGCCAGACTGGTATGTCTTGCCCAAATAATGGCTCCGTATTTCTGAGATCAAAATTAAATTCCCAACTGGCCCAAGGAGAAATATAAATACCATACAGGCCAGTAAACATTAAAGAAGCAAAATGGTAATCAAAGCTTTTCTTTTCCAATAAGCTGCAGCCTGGAAGATTTTTTTAGATGAAAGCTTCACAAACATAAAGAGCGAGGTAATTCCCTAGTTCATATATTCTCAATGGCATATAAATCCACTGGTTTTTGAAGAAGGATAAAAATCTTAGATATTAAAATAGCGTGTAGTCCTCCAAAGGGTCACAGTACATAAACAGACAGTGTCTCTGTGGTATTAAAATTTCAAGGTGAGGGATTAGGGGAAAAAAAACATATCTAAAAAAGTTCCAGTGACAGGGGGAGATGCTACTGAAAAAGAAAAAAAAAAAAAGATTGAGAAACACTCCTTAAATTTAGTTAGGAAGATAGAGAAAGAATAGAAACTTCTGAGATTATTGTAACATTTTAAAAAGTTGCTTGCATGCTTAGTCACTCAATGGTGTCTGACTCTTTGCGACCCTTATGGATTGTAGCCTGGCAGGCTCCTCTGTCCATGGGGTTTTTCAGGCAGGAATACTGGAGTGGTTTGCTGTTTCCTCTTAAAACTGAATCCAAAACCGAATAAGGAACATATACACACAGAGACATATATAGTTATATACACATATGTATGTATTTATATTTGTAAGTGAAATGTGCCTCTGTAGATATACAGTCATGTTCCATTATGAAAATGAGTGAAAAAGTCCTCCATAAATATTCAGTAAGTGAATCCAACAATATTAAAAGTGTATCTCAGAACCAGATTTACTCTTCCACCTTAAACAATGAAAAAAACTGGACAGCATATGGGGAGCAACTGTCTTAAGATACAGGATGATGTGAAGATAAAGACTGTGATTCCGGCGAAAAGGGAAACCAATGAGAGGAGTCTTAGCATCATTGTAGTTTCTGCCTGAAGGTACTCTCTGGCCAGCAGAGTGTGTAGGGATCTCCCAAGCAGAACACAGTGTTCTCTCTGAGATGAGGAGCAGAGATTGGAGTTCTGGGAATCTGAGGTAGCTGGAAGCTGCAGAGGCAGAGTTCCAGAGAGGAAAGCACTGTAGAAAACAGCTCAGTCTTTGCTTAATACTAGGAAGTGTAGACACAGTGAAACTCTTCTACGTACATTTATGTACTTATTTATAAACATTTGTGTTCACATATATACATTTATGCACATATATAGCTAGAATATCACTATTTGAAGGTAGATAGTGATTATTAGTGGAGAAGGCAAAGGCACCCTACTCCAGTACTCGTGCCTGGAAAATTCCATGGATGGAGGACCCTGGTGGGCTACAGTCCATAGGGTTACTTTGAGTCGGACACGACTGAGCAACTTCACTTTCACTTTTCACTTTGATGCATTGGAGGAGGAAATGGCAACCCACTCCAGTGTTCTTGCCTGGAGAATCCCAGGGATGGGGGAGCCTGGTGGGCTGCCGTCTATGGGGTCGCACAGAGTCGGACACAACTGAAGCGACTTAGCAGCAGCAGCAGTGATTATTAGAGCTGTTTACTATAAACTTTAAACCAGCTATTGTATACAAAACAAAGTTTTAACTAATAAATCCCTGAAGGAGGAACAAAAGCTCATAGAAGTATTCAATTAACCCAGAAGAAGTCAATAAAATAGCAAAAAGTTCACAAATGACAGATGGAACAAATAGAAGTCAAACAGTGAGGTAGAAGCATATGACTTATTATACAAAGGACAAATGGTGGAAACACCAAGTTAAAAGCCAGAGATTGTCAGACTGGATAATAAAGTAACACCTAACCATATGCTACCTGCAAGCAATCTATCTTAGATATAAAGACACAGTGCACACATGCATGCTAGGTCGCTTCAGGCAGGTCTGACTCTGTGACCCTATGAACTGTAGCCTGCTAGACTCCTCAGTCCGTGGCTTCTCCAGGCAAGAATACTGGAGTGGATTGCTATTTCCTTCTTCAGAGGATCTTCCTGACTCAGGAATTGAACCCATGTCTCTTTATGTCTCCTGCATTGGCAGGCGGGCTCTTTACCACTAGTGCCACTTGGGGATCAAAAGACACAACAGATTAAAAAGAAAAGTGGACAAGATGTACCAAGTTAACCCTGGTCAAAATAAAGCTGGAGGGGCTATACTAATACCAAACAAAGTAGAATTCATTGCAAATAATCTTAGCAGGGATAAAGAAAGTCATTTTATAATAATAAAAGGGTCATTTCACCAAAGGACATAACAGTGTTTTTGTACCAAGTAACAGAGCATCAAAATAAATCAAGGAAAAAGCGAATGGACCTGAAAGGAGAAGTTGGCAAATTTACAATTACAATCAGAGATTTCAACATCCTCTTTTAATAATTTATAGATCAAGTAGAAAATCTGTTTGGACATAGAAAACTTGAAAAACACAATATAACCATAGAGGTAAACCATATTTATATTTACAGATTACCCCTCTCAATAACTACATAATACACATTCTTTTCAAGTGCCCAGGGAATATTGACTAAGACAATATTCTGGAATGTAAAACAAACCTCAATAAATTGAAAACAATTCAACTCATTCAAAATATGTTCTCTGACTACAATAGAATTAAATTAGAAAACAAGAGAAAAATACTTGAAAAATCTCCAATTGTTTGGAAACTAGCATACTTCTAAATAGCCTATGGATCAAAGAAGACATCATAAATAAAATCAGAAAGCATTTTAAACTAAATGAAATGAAAATACAACATATCAAATATTATAGGAAGCTACTTAATTAGTTCTTAGAGGGAATTTCTTGGGAAGGTCTCAATTAATGACCACCTTAAAAAGGTAGAAAAAATAGAGTAATCCAACCCCAAGGAGAAAACCAGTAAAGCCAAACATTTCTTTTTTTCAAATCAATAAAACTGATGGATCTCTACTCAGATTGATTAAGACAAAAAGAAGACACTGGGGGAAGGAACTGTAATCACAGTTTCAACAGACATTTAAAGGATAATAAGAGCACATAATGAAACTCTACACACATAAATTTAGCAACTTAAATGAAATGGATCAATTCTTTGAAAAATAAACTACCAAAGCTCCTTCAAGAGAAAATAGATAACCTGTATCAGTTCAGTTCAGTTCAATTTAGTCACTCAGTTGTGTCCGACTCTTTGCGACCCCATGGACTGCAGCACACCAGGCTTCACTGTCCATCACCAACTCCTGGAACTTGCTCAAACTCACATCCATCGAGTGATGCCATTCAACCATCTCATTCTCTGTGGTCCCCTTCTCCTCCTGCCCCCAATCCCTCCCAGCATCAGGGTCTTTTCCAATGAGTCAGTTCTTTGCATCAGGTGGTCAAAGTATTGGAGTTTCAGTTTCAGCATCAGTCCTTCCAATGAATATTCAGGACTGATTTCCTTTAGGATGGACTGGTTGGATCTCCTTGCTGTCCAAGGGACTCTCAAGAGTCTTCTCCAACACCACATTTCAAAACCATCAATTCTTCAGTACTCAGCCTTCTTTATAGTTCAACTCTCACATCCATGCATGACTACTGGAAAAACCATAGCTTTGACTAAACGGACCTTTGTTGGCAAAGTAATGTCTCAGGTTTTAATATGCTATCTAGGTTGGTCATAGCTTTTCTTCCAAGGAACAAGTGTGTTTTAATTTCATGGCTACAGTCATCATCTGCAGTGATTTTGGAGCCCAGGAAAATAAAGTCTGTCACTGTTTCCACTGTTTCTCCATCTATTTGCCATGGAATGATGGGACCAGATGCCATGATCTTAGTTTTTTGAGTGTTACATTTTAAGCCAACTTTTCCACTCTCCTCTTTCACTTTCATCAAGAGGCTCTCTAGTTCCTCTTCACTTATTGATTATGCCAAAGCCTTGACTGTATCGGTCACAACAAACTGTGGAAAATTCTTCAAGAGACAGAAATACCAGACAACCTTACCTGCCTCCTGAGAAATCTGTATGCAGGTAAAGAAGCAACAGAACTAGACATGGAACAACAGACTGGTTCCAAATTGGGAAAGGAGGCTATATATTGTCACCCTGCTTCTTTAACTTATTTGCAGAAGCACAAGCTGGAATCAAGGTTGCCAGGAGAAATATCAATAACCTCAGATACACAAATAACCTGTATCTCTACATTACAAAGCAGAGACATCACTTTGCTGACAAAGGTCCATATTGTCAAAGCTATGGTTTTTCTAGCAGTCATGTACAGATGTGAGAGCTGGACCATAAAAAAGGCTGAACACCAAAGAATTGATGGTTCTATATTGTGCTGCCTTTTCATACTGTTCATGGGGTTCTCTAGGCAAGAATACTGAAGTGGTTTGCCATTCCCTTCTCCAGTGGACCCATTCTGTCAGCTCTCTCCACCATGACCCTCCCGTCTTGGGTTGCCCCGCAGGCATGGCTTGGTTTCATTGAGTTAGACAAGGCTGTGGTCCTAGTGTGATTAGATTGACTAGTTTTCTGTGAGTGGTTTCAGTGTGTCTGCCCTCTGATGCCCTCTTGCAACACATACCATCTTACCTGGGTTTCTCTTACCTTGGGCGTGGGGTATCTCTTCACGGCCACTCCAGCAAAGCCCAGCCTCTGTTCCTTACCGTGGATGAGGGGTATCTCCTTACCGCCGCCCTTCCTGACCTTCAACGTGGGATGGCTCCTCTAGGCCCTCCTGCACCCGCACAGCCACCGCTCCTTTGGCTGCTCCTCCCAGCCGCTGCCCCTGGCCTCAGGCACCGCTCCTGGCCTCCAGCAAGGGGCGGCTCCTTCCGGCCGCCGCCCCTGGCCTCGGCTGTGGGGTGGCTCCCCAGGGCCACCACCCCTGGCCTCAGGTGCAAGGTGGCTTCTCCCGGCCGCCCCTGACCTTGGACGTGGGGTAGCTCCTCTCGGCCGCCTCACCTGACCTCGGACGCGGGGTGTCTCCTCCTGGCCGCCACTGACCTCGGACACAGGGTAGCTCCTCTTGGCCATTCCTGCACCGTCGCAGCCTAGCACTCTCGGCCGCTGCCCATGACCTTGGACGTGGGGTAACTCCGCTTGGCTGCGCAGTGCGCCGGGTCTCAGCCTCCCACGATTAGTGTGCCAGGACTGGAAGAAACACAAGCTGGAATCAAGATTGCTGGGAGAAATATCAATAACCTCAGATATGCAGATGACACCACCCTTATGGCAGAAAGTGAAGAGGAACTAAAAAGCCTCTTGATAAAAGTGAGAGAAGAAAGCAAAAAAGTTGGCTTAAAGCTCAACATTCAGAAAATGAAGATCATGGCATCTGGTCCCATCACTTCATGGGAAATAGATGGGGAAATGGTAGAAACAGCGTCAGACTTTATTTTGGGGGGCTCCAAAATCACTGCAGATGGTGACTGCAGCCATGAAATTAAACGACACTTACTCCTTGGAAGGAAAGTTATGACCAACCTAGATAGTATATTCAAAAGCAGAGACATTACTTTGCCAACTAAGGTCCATCTAGTCAAGGCTATGGTTTTTCCTTTGGTCATGTATGGATGTGAGAGTTGGACTGTAAAGAAGGCTGAGCGCCGAAGAACTGACGCTTTTGAACTGTGGTGTTGGGGAAGAGTCTTGAGAGTCCCTTGGACTGCAAGGAGATCCAACCAGTCCATTCTGAAGGAGATCAGCCCTGGGATTTCTTTGGAGGGAATGATGCTAAAGCTGAAACTCCAGTACTTTGGCCACCTCATGCGAAGAGTTGACTGATTGGAAAAGACTCTGCTGCTGGGAGGGATTGGGGCATGAGGAAAAGGGGACGACAGAGGATGAGATGGCTGGATGGCATCACGGACTCAATGGATGTGAGTCTGAGTGAACTCCGAGAGTTGGTGATGGACAGGGAGGCCTGGAGTGCTGCAATTCATGGGGTCACAAAGAGTCGGACACGACTGAGCGACTGAACTGACTCACTGAACTGAACTGATACTGTGCTGCTGGAGAAGACTTTTAAGAGTCCCTTAGACAACAAAGAGATCCAATCAGCCCATCCTAAAGGAAATCAACCCTGAATATTCACTGGAAGGACTGATGCTGAAGCTGAAGCTCCAATACTTTGGCCACCTGATGCAAAGAGCCGACTCACTGGAAAAGACCCTGATGCTGGGAAAGATTGAGGGCAGGAGGATAAGGGGGCCACAGAGGATGAGATGGTTGGATGGCATCATAGACTCAATGGACATGAGTTTGAACAAACTCTGGGAGATAGTGAAGGACAGGTAAGTCTGGCATGCTGCAGTCCACGGGGTCGCAAAGCTTAGATACAACTTAGCCACTGAAGAACAACACCCTATCTAGGGCCAATAGCTTCTTGCTTTTACTCTCAAATCATCTATAATTTTTCTGATAATAATCTCATACTTTTATATTTCCAGAGCACCCTCTAATCCAAGTTTATTGTTAAGGTGGTTTCTTCAGTGAGGACAGGGAGCCTGCTGGCAAGACTGTAGGAAGAGGACTCCTGTTTTACATTATAAACATTGGAAGGTGTTGTTCTTTAGTCACTTGGTCATGTCTGACTCTTTTGCAACCCCAGGGACTGTAGCTCTTCAGGCTCCTCTGTCCATGGGATTTTCCAGGCAAGAATACTGAAGTGGGTTGCCATTTCCTACTCCAGATCTTTCTAACCTAGGGATGAGCCCATGTCTCCTGCACTGGCAGGCAGGTTCTTAACCACTGAGTCACCAGAGGAGCCAAAGTTGGAAAGTTTGGCTATTTAGTTTGGCTATTTGACCTTTAAAACTGTATATACATCATTCCTATATAAAATTAAATCTATAAACAAAAGGTCTAGTATGGTTGCTATTTCTCCCCATACTGGGCAGGCGCCACTAATCTATAACAGTGCTTCTTTCCACTGACTCACAGCCTCCCAACCCTTCTCAATAATGTACTCCAAGCAGGTACTACCAATCAGAGTTGGCAAGAAACCAGTTCTCCATTCCGGCTGGTTTCACTGCCTCTGTGAACAGATTCTGCTTTTGCTTTTCTAACTCTGGACTCTGTGCCTTTTTCCAGAACGATTCCAAGATTCAGCTCTCTGACGTCATACAGCATAGCCTGTGATGTATACTGCTCCTAAACCAGGCTGTGCCTCACTGCCAGGAAGCCTTCTGTGGCCTCCCTGCTCAATGGCGAGTGGAGACTTAACAACCGTAGTGCACAGGAGCAGATTCATCTAAAGAGGTCTGAATAGCCAGAATCCCTAAGAGAAACCCCCTTTGGGAATAGCGGGTGCAGCCAACTGGACATTTTATTGCCTCAGAGGTCTTCAGCCCTTTATGTCAGTCTGAAGCACCCTGGGAAGAGGGAGTGACCTCTTAGCATTCAATAATTTCCTCTCCAAGAAGAGTAGCAGCTTCTACAGCCATTCCAACTGTGGTTGGCTTACCCCAGGTAGAGAGATCTTACATTATATCTGCAGAGGGTGTGGCACAGGAAAAATCACAGCAGTGAGAGCTGTTACCCCACGCTCCCTCCCATCAGGAAGAGCACTGACATTTTTTAATATTTTTCCTTGCAAATCTTCAGTCTCGGAAGCAGAGCAATCCATCATGTTGTCAACAGAAATAGGCCTCATAAAATTCAAAGTTAAAGTCACCTCTGACAGTTTCCTCGCCCATAAAAATGAGGGAGGTAGACCAGATAATCTCTCAGGGTCTTTCCAGCTCTCACATCCAGTGATTTTACAGCTTCAGTCAACAATATAAAACAAGAGCAGAAAGCAAAAGAGTTCCTTTAAAACTTAGCACAGGTTCTGGAGAAAAAGAGGATTGAGTCGAAAGGTAAGAAGCCAAAATGAATTCTGAAATGAAGCAGGACAGTGAGAACGTGCTTGTAAAATGTATCACCACCCAAGTGCCTTCCAATTGGCTCTGGATAATTTCCAGACTGGGTGGTAACCGACTGATAAGCATCATTCTTGGTTAATATAACCATGACTTGTTGTGTTTGCCAAAGATTGGAAGAAAACTGAGCCAAGATCTGGAAGCCAGAAGTTCCCACTCCTGCCCTACTCATCTAGGCTTTGGGCTTTTACATTTTCTACTACATTTCAAGGCAAGTAACCTTAATTTTGCTCCTCTGTCCTCTGTCACTGTGGAATAGCACATCTCCATGAAAACAGAGGATGCCTTTACCCTCACCAAACCTGCTAAAATTCTTCTAGAATCTGACGTAGCAGGATTTGCCTTTCAGTTGGTGGAGGTTCAGAATGCAGTCCGTACATGAAGAGGTGCTTGTTCCCAGAATGCAAGCACTCTCCAAACTCCAGAGATACAAGAGATCTCTCATGGAGGAAGCAGTGGCTGCAAAAATTAAAATGGAAAAAGCACAGGCAAGCAAAGCTTAAGTTTGGAACAGAATTTGGGACCATTGCTTTGGGAGTCAATGACATCCAGGTGGGAATGGAAGCCTCCGGGGTGGGTGAGGCAGATCAGGGAGAACAAGTGTGTGCAGGGGGAAGAGATGACTTGGGAGAGGAGGCTGGTGGGGTGGGTGCTGTCTTGGGTCTGTTCCTAAGAGGCGTGTTTTTCCAGCCTCTTCATACCTTCACACACCTCCACTTAGGGGAGTGTTGCATTTCTTCATTCCCTTAATTGAATCATCCATTATTTCACTGACTCACTTACTCAATTATTCAAAAAGCATTTATTCAGCACCTACGATGTGCCAAATATTGTCTTAGATACTGAGTTCACGTGGAGGGATAGGACTTTGTCCCTACCCACCAGGGCTCACAACCTAGGCTGGGGAGCAGATGCCATTTAGCATGGTCCATGGCATGTTGTGGTGAGCAGATAAGGTGGCGAGAGCATAGGAGAGGGGCAGCTAAACCACTTTTGGGAGGGGGCTCAGTGGGTTTTTTAAAGGAGGGCCTGCCTTAAGGGTCCTGAAGAGTGTGATATTATTTGCAGGGTCCTGAAGCGGGGAGGCAGTTGCCTCCTAGGTTCTGGGGCAGCTTTCAGGATGTCTCAGAGACAAGGAAGAGCACGTGGGGCTTGGGGGTTTAGAGATCTCAGCTGATGAACTGACCACTTGCTTTGTGGTTGGCGGGAGCCCTCATCTTCACTGGTGTGTTTTCCTGCACTCCCCTGTCTAGGAAATCGCCTTGTTTGTGCTGGCCACATGAATTCACATGGTTTGATTGTATTTGACTCAGTGCAGTTGGGTTCAATCAAAGGTTCCTCTTTGGAAGGAACATGTGGATTTTTGAACCAGAGACTAACAGAAGAAATCACGTGATAGTGGACAAGGTGATTGCTCGGTGAAGGGACTGAAGGGAAAGCTTTCAAAAATACCTGGTCGCCACTAGAGGCACTGGAATGGCACACCCACAGTAGGGAAGGGAAGCCACATTAACTTTTGTATCAGGCACCAGGAGAAATGGGCTTCCCACGTGGCACTAGTGGTAAAGAACCCACCTGCCAATGCAGATATAAGAGATGATAGTTTGATCCCTGAATCAGGAATATCCCCTGGAGAAGGGCATGGTAACCTACTCCAGTACTCATGCATGGAGATTCCCATGGACAGAGGAGCCTGGAGGACTGCAGACCATAGGGTCGCAAAGAGCTGGACATGACTGAAGCGACTTAGCATGCACACAACCAGGAGAAATGCAATAGACGGGTTACCTGAACTCCTCCCAGCCACCTCATGAAAAGGGGTATTACTACACCCACTTTACAAATGAGGAAGCAGAGGCCGGGATTTTGTCAAAGTCACTTGCCCTGTATCATTTTTAGAGGTCTGTCATGGTTTTCTAAACTAAGCAGAAGCTGAATTAACTGTTCAGAAGTTAAGACCCATGTTGGGGGGAGAAGCAGTACAACTGAGTGTCTGGTTAGGTGTGAGCAGCTCAGGAGGGCTCCCATGAGTTGGCAGATGTGAAAAGTAGTAGTGTCAACCTTAACAACAGGGAACTTAGGAGAGATGATGGATTTTTAGCCTATAGTCTCATCATTCTTCATTCTATTGATTCTGTAAAAGATTACCGCTAGAGACACAGCAGCAAAAGTGAACAAAAAGAGACAAAGATCTATGTAATTATGGAACTTGTCTTCTAGTGGAGAAACAGATAAACACGATGAGTATGTTCCCTCTAGAGTAGGATAATGAGTGATAAGCATCAGGGAGAGAAACAAAGAAAAGAAAAGAACACCAAACTGTCAGACTGGTGACGTTTTTAGAAGTGGCCAAGAAAGTAGCATTTGAATTAAGACCTGAAGAAATTGAAAGGTGAACTGTGAAGATATCTGGGAGGAAAGTGTTTCTGGCAGAAGAACTAGCAATTGTAGTGCCAATCCTGGCTTTGAAGCCTGTTTAATTTCATGGTCATTCCAGGGATCTCTTGGAAACCGATAGGAGGGTATGCTGTCCCTTGTATGGTATTTTTATGTTCATTTTTATGGGGCATTTATTTTTTCTGCTAAAAATATCCTGTGCCTTTCTGGAGGTAGAGGTGGGGGGAAGTGGAGCGGAAAAATTATTTCACCATCTCACTTGCAAATCTGCTCAGTGGACTGGAGTCTTTACCTACTGTGGGTTTGAGCACTGGCTTTCCATGCCCATTTCTGGATGTCCTCACTAACATATTCCAGCCCAGGCCCTTCCTGTTTTAATGAAAGGAAAGCAGTGAAGTCCTGCCCACTCATCTTAGAAACTCCCTCTGGATGGCCTGGCCAGTTTCCATTCCAATAGATGGCACGAAGCTGAGTTCACAGAGCATAGAAAGTCTGAACATCTGTTTCTATGGGTCTAAATGATGTCATTTGTCCTGAAACACCCCCAGCCCCACAAACAGACAGCCCAGATTCTAAATTTGGAGGAAAAAAGAAAAAACAGAAGGGGAATTCCTACTGGGGTAATGTTCTAGATGTGGAGGGGCACCCAAATCTGGCTTCCATGAATGGACCGATTGAGCTAGGTAGACTCAAGAGGGTTAATCTCCCCTCAGTACTTCCCTAAACTCTGTCCTTTGAAAAAAAGAAAAGAAAAATAAACTGGGAAAAGTCATTGCTGTGTGAAATGGAGCTGGTGATTAGGATTTCCACGTGTCTAAGAGCAACTGAGTCAATACCATTGCAAAGATTCAAGGCTGATTTTAGGGTAGCTGAGTTCATTCACCACAAGATATTTGAGAAACTGGCTAAAGAAAATTTCATTGTGACCCAGCTCAAGTCAGAGTAAGAGCTTGCTTCAGACAAGTGAAAATAAGTCAATAACATCCCAATGGTTGAAGGAGGTGGGATAGAGAGTGGAACGTAGAGAATGGAGGAAGTTGTGTGAAGGGGACTTTATATGGATCAGAAAGAGGCATTCCTCCCTAAGCTTCAAGAAGTAGTTCTTCAGCATGAGAGGTGTGATCCTTCCAGGTCTCAGAACCAGAACTTGGGACCACCATGCTGGGTCAGTTTTGGTTTGGGGAAGGATGAGAAAGGAACATTTTGTGAACAATATTTAGCACTGCAGGTCAAGTGGGCTGCTTTAAAGTCCAATTCAGGATGGGGGTCAGTGCATGGTGGTGGTAGAAGGCAGGGGCAGAAGTGGGTGGGGAATGGCTTAGGTTCTGTTTTGCCAGCTTGGACAACTAGATTCTTGATTGGCAGCAGCATATGGGGTCCTACTGGCAGAAAACTAGATCTGCAGCAACATCTGGAGAAGTGCTTTGTCTTAATACTTTAAGAAGATAGCAAAAAAAGATTTGTTGACAGTGTTTGAACCTATGCTTCTGAATAAAATCTTTCTGTTATGCTGTCGATAATGTAAGTTTAATCATATACATCTGTACATAAGGGTTAACCATAACAAGCCTGAGACCGCTGTCCTTAGAAAGTCTTGCTTGTCATGGTAGCCCTTGGCTGGTGTGTGGGAATTGTCCAGTAAACAGTTCCTGACTCTGATCTAAAACTTCCCTAATTGATAAGGGTAGCTCACTGTGCCTACCCTGTTTGAATTGGGTTGGCCAAATTATTCGTTTGGATTTTCTAGTAAAAACCCAAACAAACATTTTGGCCAACCCAACATCATTTGGTTTATGCTGAAAACCTGTTTGCCTTCTGGGAGTCTGGAGTGTTGATACAATAGGGTGTCTATATATGATCAGCCTCCCCCAAAGCCTTTGACACTGAGTTTCTAATGAGCTTCTCTGATAGACAGCACTTCCTATGTGTTATCACAACTTGTTGCTGGAGGAATTAAGCTTGTCCTGTGTGACTCCACTGGGAGAGGACTCTTGGAAGCTTGCACCTGGTTTCCTCTGGACTTCTCACATGCCTTTTCCCTTTTGCTGATTTGGCTCTATATCCGTCCACTGTAATATATCACAGCCATGAGCGTGACCATATGCTGACTCCTGTGAGTCCTCACAAATCACTGAACCTGGAGGTGGTCCTGGGGACCCCAGCACAACACTAAACCATACATACTTTAAGGCTGGGTTCTAAAGTTAATGACCAGTTCCTCTGAAGAATTCGAAAAATTCTTTAATTAGGTGGGTTAAAAAAGGTGTTGATTCCAGTCTGGATAATTCTGTTGCCCTATTCTTGGTGACCCCTACTGTTCCTGTCCCACGCCCCGTCCTCAAGAGTAATTGATTCCCCATACCAGACCCTACCCCCTTACATGTGCTATTCTCAGTCTCTACTTTCCTATCACGGAGCAGGGTCAGGGCAGAGACAAGGAAGGAGTGTTGGGATTTATCAGTGGTTGATGCTCAGAACTCCATGGGTGTTGGCAGTTCAGCTCTTAAGCCAGCAGGAGAGTGATGATGATGAGCTGGCCTACAGGTCCAGTTCAGAACAGACCCCGTCAGCAGGGCATAGATGGGCTTATCCCAAGTGCCTTTCTGACTGAGGTTTTTTCCTGATTGCAAGTTGACCTACTTCCACCTGGTTTCCACATACTCTTTCTTTAGATATGCTGATGCAATCAGTTAATTAACAGAGAGTCGTGCTCTGGCCTGTGGGCATTAGCTTCTGTAAGGTGGCTATGTCTCTCCATAGCCTCATGTGTTGATTTGGCTCTCAAAGAACAAACTGATCCAAGTTCAGCAGTATGCCTCACTCATGGTTCCTTCCTCCATCTGCAGTTATACCTTATATGCAGAATTACTTTGAAGCCTTGGATCATTTCTAGAAGAACCCGAAGGAAAAAAAAAAGCAAGTTTTCAGCTTGTATGTGTTGTTCAGGGTCTTAGAAAGAAACTTGTCATGTATCCAGTAGTGTCCCAGACAGCCACTCAGATGTGGAGGCTTTCCTGGCAGGACGAGACTATTTTGCTAGCATTATTTCCTTCTGCAGACATAGCATATATCCGTGAAAATATGAGAAGGGGCCTTGGGAAGTACACAGGAAGCATGCTGAGAGGAGGCCCGTCTTAAAAGTCTGGAAGATGTGTTTATCTCATAGACTTTTGACTCCAAGGGCTGATTTTCTAAACTGCCTAGTCCTGATTAGATTTGGAAGAAAATAGTCCATAGGTCTGGCAGCCCCCATAGAAGGCCAAAGGAAAGTAGGACTCGTGGGTGTGGAAAGTGAAAACACTCAGTTGTGTCTGACTCTGTGTGACTCCATGGACTATGCAGTCCATGGAATTCTCCAGGCCAGAATATTGGAGTGGGTAGCTGTTTCCTTCTCCAGGGGGATCTTCCCAACCCAGGGATCAAACCCAGGTCTCCCGCATTGCAGGTAGATTCTTTACCAGTGGAGGTGAGAGGAATAAAGGAACAGAAGTATCTAGATAGCCCCAGGATCCAAGGGTAGGAGAAGGAAAGAGAAAGTGTCCGTGGATGAGGGGTCAAGGACTTTTTTTCTGTCTTATCACCCCCACTGAACAGTGGAATAGGATCGAGGGACCACTAACGATTGTTAACCCAGGGTGGACCTTCATGGGTTGCTGTAGATGGACTGTTACAAGTGGCTTCAGATCCAAAAAGAGAAACCAGTCCATGTGTTCTGTCTCTGCATGATGGACAAAGTGAGAGTAAGCCTTTTGGATAATCTGCTCTCCATCCTTCCAACGTTACAAGCTTAGTAGGAAAATAGAAAAATCTCACATTTATGATGGCAGGAAATGCTGGATGAGCAGAGGAGTGTGCTAGAACTCCAGACTTTAATATCGGGAAGTTTTTCCTTATTGTTAACTTCAAAGGTGTCCTTAACTGGGGTATTTGGGGTCAAAAGCCTTTAAGGGAACATGATGTGAAGAAGGTCTCCTTTCATATCTAGAGTCTGCTCTCCATCTTTAACGACTGTGAGTAGAGACCCCGTCATTTTTCACAGACACACATTGGCTGTGCACCAGGGGTGGTTGCGGGAAGCCATGGAGTATGATTAAGACACGACCCCTTCCCTCAGGGAGCTTACAGTCTAACATGGGGATCCATAAATGAAAATAAGAGGATGCCCTATTGTTGAATAGGGGGCTAGTCAGTGGACCGATCCCAGCTCTCACTGGTGGAGGGTTCTATACTTATGTACTGCCCGTCTGCAGACAGATCTGCTCAGAAGACTGTGGAGGCTATATTCATTCCCCAGAGCAATGGCTTTCAGCACCACCTGTAAATATCTTTTAAGGAGGTCTTCAACAAGCATATTTTAGTTTCTTATAATTCAAACCAATCCAACATTTATTAAGGCCTAAGAAGAAGGGAAAAGAATGTGGTCTGTAACCTCAGGTCCCCTGCTTTTATTCTCTTGAGATTGCCTGTGAACCCCAAATCATTGCTTGGCAGGCAGCACAAAACCTCCAGCCCCAGCTGAGCCATTTAATAGGTGCTTAGGTTGAAATTTTGCAAATTTTCTAGAGAAGAAGAAAAGCAGTTTCCCTAAGTGTACAGAAATATTTCATGCAGCTGCAGTTGTATCCTCCACATTTCTTCCTGCTGTGAAGGGTGACCTGCCTCTGCCTCTGTCCAGGGAAACCCACCACCTGTTCACGGGGTCCTATCTCTTCTTTCCATTCAAAGACATTGCGTCTTTCGCTTGTATCATTAACTTTCCCATTTCCGGTGATTTTATCCCATTGACATATCAACATGTTGTAAGTTCCTTTGATATTAAAAAATAAGTAAATCTCTTCTTGACCTCCAGTTTGTTATCTATCATTTATTTTGCTTTCTTTATAGAAAAATTCCTCCAAAGCAACTGTGGCTCCTTACTCTACCTTTCCCTCTTCCTGTTCTTTCTTTGACCCTTATCTGTCAGATTTTCGTCTCTACAGTAACAATGAAACCAGAATTCTAATAGGCACCAACAAGTGTCACCTTGGTAAATCCACTGTTCAATCTTATCTTCATATCATTTGACCTCTCATTAATATTTTACATAGTAGGTCATTCCCTTCTTCTGAAAACCCTATTCTTTCTGGAATTTTGGGGTAGCCCACTCTCCTGGCTTACTTTTTTCTTTTATTTTAGGCTGCACTGGCTCTTTGCAGCGATGCACATGCTTTTCTCTAGTTGTGGCCTGTGGGCCTAATTACCGTTTCATATGTGGGATCTTCGTTCCCTGACTGGGGATTGAACCAATGTCCCCTGTATTGGAAGACAGATTCTCGACAGATGAACCACCAGGAAAGTCCCTCTCCTGGTTTACTTACTCAGTGATTACTCCTCTGTGCCCCTTACTGACTTTGCCTCCGCTCCCTTCCTTCTAAATGTTGAGGTGTTCTAGGCTCCTTCATCAGACTTGTTCTCTACCTCCCCTCACTCTTAGCTGATCTTACCCTGTCTCATGATATTAAATACTATTAATACTCTAATGACTTCTCAACGGTTTAGGGTGGTGCAGAACTAAGTGGGAGCTGGACTAGGAGCTGGGGGCTCGAGCAGAAATGTGGGGTGCTGCACTGATCCTGGAGTGGAACACGTCTCTCCTTCCAGCATGTGCTTGCTGGGGGTCTGGAGCCTGAGAAGCTGGAGTCTTTAATGAGCACACTCTGGAAGCGTGTCAGCTACGTGATTACGACTTCCCCAGGGGTGGAGGGTGCTCCCTGCCCACTCATGTGTGTTTCCCCCGTGTCTCCACCTTTGCCCATCTGCCGTAGCAACGCCTGCAGCTTGCGGCACCTCGCAGGGTGTTCCTTCTCAGGGCGCAATGTTTCCTTAAAGAAACACACACCTGGAAGTGGAATTTCTGGAACGATTCTTGGATGCTTTCCAGAGGAACCCTAGCAACACGTGCAAATATCCTTCTATTTTTCAACATGGCAATGAATATTTCCTCTCTTTCTTTTCAGTGTCGAGGCTGGGCTCAGTGAGTACTCAGGCAACTTGTTTCTGGGTGGCAAGGGTGGATAAGGCCAAAACAACAGCTGTCAGCTCTGGGTCATTTCCACCAGCATCGAGTGTATTATTATTTTAATATCCCAGTGGAGATTAAAAGTGGAAAGCTGAGGGGAAAAGATGGAGATGAGAATTCTGGACAGAGGGAATTTTAAGCTATGAGAATGAATGCAATCTCCATAGAAGAGAAGAGAGAGAGGAGTAGAGAGAGACAGATGGGAGGAGACAGGGCTTCCGACTGCTTGACCATAGAATTTATTGCCCAAACCGGAACAACTTTGGGAGAGATAGGGGCCAAAATTAATAATGACATTTGGAACTCAGGTGTAAAGCAGAATTGTCTTAGGCACACGAGGACACTAGAGTCACCTCTACTGAGGCACTGGTGATTGCCTTCGCCACAGCCCTGACATAGCAGCAGGGATTTGCTGCAGTCCAGAACGTGACTCATTTTGGTAGGGTCTCCTGAGGGAGCCATTGTCAGCTCATGCAACCTGTCTTCCCTTGGCTGGTAAAAGCCTCTAGCTTTTTTCCTGTTTTAGCATCCTTCCTTGTGGACCAGTGAGGAATAGGATAGGACACAGATGGGCAGCTCTCTCCAAATGTCTCAAGGTAGAAAACTGTAACTGTTGGGAAACTGATAGAATTGTCAGGAGAATATAATCAGTCACATAAATTGCTTAACCAAAGCCACAATCCTATGATAAAAATTATCTTCATATGATATTAAAACTGTTATCATGTCTATAAAATTCCCATCTCCCCCCAATTTAATTACAACATACCATCGTCCCTACTTTGTTTCCAACCCAGTCTCTTGCCCTCCTATGCCCTCTATGCCCTCCTACCTCTTCTGGGACCTGGGTACATATTTTATTTAAAAAATCATTTCTTAACCCTGAGTCTCCATTTTAACCTACATCTAGAAGAGAATAGACTCAATGTCTTCCATTTCCTCCCCCACCTCTTTTACTCCCTGACCTGTATAACCTGAGCTTCTACCATCTCCATTTTGGTTTTTGGTGTTTTGACCAGACTGAAGGGTTCTGACAATCTGAATCAGTGTGGTTCACAATAGGCTCTGACTAGCTTAGCCATTTCTGAATGTTGGATTTCTAACAGAAACCAACTGGTTCTCAGTAGTACCAAAGTAGCAAACTGATTCCAAATTGGTCAAAATCAGTTTTTAAATGGTTCTAACTGGGTCAAATCCAACATTCCTGGTTCAAATTGGATAAAACCAGCTCAAGCAGGATAAAACATTCCAACTTAGGACAAATTAGATACAGAGCAATTCACGCTGACTGAGGCCAGATAAGCCTGGTTTTAACTTGTCCTTACTGGGTCAGACCAACATGAATTGGGTCACAGTGGTTCAGAAGGAGGAACTGAATTCAGCGAGGTGATACTGCTTCATATAGGGGAAAACAGTAAAAAAATTATTTTTAGCAGAGCAAACAGATTCTAGCTAAATTAAACCAGCTTTAAGTCACATTTGTTAAAGTAGCTTGATTCAGACTGGATCAAGTCAACTCTATCTTCATTAGTGTTGCCATTGTGGACTAAAAGCAGTTTTGGTTGGTTTAAACCAGATCTGGCATCATGACTTTAAAAATATTAGCTATTTATTGAGGAAGAAAAGATATGGATAAGTTCTAAATGTCATTATACATTATATCTTATTTACTTTTTGTTTTCATAGATGAGTGAGAGGTATATGAAATCCAAAGCACACCCTTTACCAATTCAGCAATTAAAACCAGTCAGTCTTAAAGGAAATCAACCCTGAATGTCCATTGGAAGGACTAACGCTGAAACTGAAGCGCCAATACTTTGGCCACCTGATATGAAGAGCCAACTCATTGGAAAAGACCCTGATGCAGGGAAAGACTGAGGGCAGGGGAAGAGGGAGGCAGAGGATAAGATGGTTAGATAACATTACTGACTCAATGGACATAAATTTGAGTAGACTCTGGGAAATATTGGAGGGCAGAGGAGCTGGCGTGCTGCAGCCCATGGGGTCGCAAGGTGTCAGACAGGACTTAGTGACTGCACAACTACAATGTTCATCAATTTACAGACTTCTCTCAGCATTAAGATTATTTTTACACTGTTGAGTTTTCTAAATTTTAATCAAATCAAAGCAGGTTCTTGGCAAATAAAAATAATTCTCCCAAATATCTAGAGAGGAGATTCCCTCATTGGAACTGAACTACATGACCAGGCTCTGACCCCACTGGTATTTCAGGAGAACCTCTTTTCTTCATGGGGACAACACCCAGGTTTGAATTGCTTCATCAAAAGTAATTAATGAGGAGCTAGACCTACAACAGCACACATTTTCAAAGGGAAATGACTTCTCCAGATCTGTGAGGATTCTGTCCCAAGGTGGTGCTGCTTTTATGGAAAATATGTTGACTCATGAACTGCTGAACCATCTTTCCATAATCTGAAAATAGCTCTCCAATAAAAACCTTTTCATATTTTTTTTTCTTCAAAGAATTTCTGGATTAAATCATAGTTTGATACTGATGGGCAGTGTAACAGTGAATGAATTCAGAACTATGTTGATGGCTTCAGAGCCCCCTAAATTGGTACCTAGTCATACTTATTTATCCGAATGGCAAACTAGTTTAGAAGTAGAACAAAAAGGTGTCAAAATTGAATGAGAGTACAAGTTATAGTACAATTAATAATAAAACTGAAGTTGAAAGGTAATTTATATGAACCACCTGGTGGTTCAGCCACCTGCAGTAGACTGCCTGCAATTCAGGAGATGAGGGTCTGCTCTCTGGGTGGGGAAGATCCCCTGGAGAAGGAAATGGCAACCCACTCCAGTATTCTTGCCTGGGAAATCTCACAGACAGGGATAACTGGTGGGTTGCCCCCCATGGGGTTGCAAGAGTTGGACACAACTTAGCAACTAAACCACCACATTTTTAAAAAGTATTTCAAAGCCTGAAAGTAAATATTGGATTTTTTGTTTCAAAACCAGACACCTACAAACTTGACACCCTGGTCCTATTAGATAACTTGTTTAAACAATTCTATGCAAATGAATTGGTTCTCAATACTTTAAGCTACTTGCAATCATATTAAAATGAGAACTTCCTTTTCATATCAAAGTTTGCAACGCCAATGGTCCCACAATGTCTTCTGAGAGGCTAGATTGTAAAGTAAGAAAATGCCTCTCTGCTACTGTACTCCCACCATCCATCACATCTCCATCTCTCTGGTACAATTAGTGAAGACCTGCTTTATGCAAAGCAGTCCCCAAATGTTCCATGTGTACCTGAAAGAAATATATATTCATCCTGCTGTTGGGTGGAGGGGTCTATAAATGTTGCATAGATTCAGTTGGTTGATGGTGTTGCTCGGTTCTAGTTTTGCTCACTGTCTATCTTTATTTTTCTTAATAATTCCATTTATTTACGGTTGTTCTGGGTCTTCTCTAGTAGCTTTATGGTCGCTGCTTGGGGTTTCTCTAGTTGCAGCGAGTGGGGACTACTCTCTAGGGGCGGTGCACGGGCTTCTCATTGCAGAGGCTTCTCTGGTTGCGGAGCTTGGGCTCTGGGGTGTGAGTGCACAGTAGCTGCAGCTCCTGGGCTCTAGAGCACACACTTAGTTGCTCAGTGGCGTGTGGGATCTCCCCAGACCATGGATCGAACCCTGCATTAGCAGGTAGAGTCTTTAGAGTCTTTACCACTGAGCTATCAAAGAAGCCCCACTGTCTATCTTCTTAAACTCTTAATTACAGACAGAGGAATTTTGAAGTCTTCAACTCTGTGGATTTGTCATTTCCCTATTTGGTTCTATCAGTTTTTATTGTGTTCTGAGATTCTGTTGTGGGTACATACACATTTAGGATTGCCATGTCTTTGTGAATTGGCACTTTTATCGTTATGCAGCGTCTCTTCTTTATAACTGGTAATTTTCCTCAAACTAAAATTTACTTTAATACTAAAATAGCCTTTGCAGTTTTCTTTCAATTAGTGTTTTCACAGTTTATCTTTTTTCCATATATTTATTTTGAATATAACTATATCATATTTAAAGTAGATTTCTTTGAGGCAGTGTAGTTGTGTCCCTTTTTTTCCCTTAAATTTAATTTTCTCTTGGAATATAGTTGATTTACAATATTGTGTTAGTGATTCAGATATGTGTGTGTGTGTGTATATATATATATATATATATATATTCATTCTTTTTCAGATTATTTTTCCATATAGGTAATCACAGAGTAACAAAAGGGGTCTTTTTTTAATTCATTTTTTTCAGTCTTTCATTTCATAGGTCTGATGGACACACTCTAAAATGGTCCCCAATGACTGATGCCTTTTGAATTTAAGTTATTGCTTTATACCATCTGCTCAAATGTTGGCAGGTCCCATAAGGTGTTTCTAATCAATAGAATATAGCAAAAGTGAAGGGATGTTGCATCTTTGGTTATGTTACCTAGGTTACCTTCCATATTTCTAGGAGACTCTCTTGATAGAATCATCCTCTTGCTGGCCTTGATGAAGCAAGTTGCCATGATAGGGAGGCTCATATGACAAGGAACTGAGCTACCAGTCAATATCCAGCTAAGAACTGAGGCCCTCCATCCAACAGCCCAAAAGAAAAGGAATCATCTTACTAACCATGTAAATGAGCTTGGAAGTTGATCCTGCTTCAGTCAAGACTTCAAATGAAACCCCGGCCCTGGCCAACACCTTCATGAGAGACCCTAAGGCAGAGAACCAGCTAAACCATGCCTGGACTCCTGACCCACAGAAACTGTGAGCTACTTGTTTTAAGCTAGATTTGTGGTCATTTGTTTCACAGCAACAGATAACTAGTATGTTATACCATTTAAATTAGTAATATCTTTGTACCTAGATCACCATTTTATTACCTATTTTCTATTTGTTCCTTCTGATTTTCATTTTCTGTTTTCTACATTTTTGTACTACTTAAATATTTTTATATTTTTAATTAAGTTCGTTTTTTTGACTATATCTCTTAAAAAAAACTTTTTAGTAGTTTCTCTAGGAATTAAAATATACATACTTTCACAACATGTGTAGAATTCTGTTCTACAATTTCAAGTGGATTATAGAAACTTTATCACCATATAAGTACTTTTGACATCCTCTATTTATATTAGTTATGGTATTATTGATACATCTGTGTGTGTGTGCTTAGTCGCTCAGTCATGTCTGACTTTTTGCAAATGGTTGGAAATGGGTTGCCATTTCCTCCTCCAGGGAATCTTCCCAACCCCAGGGGTCAAACTCACATCTCCTTTGTCTCCTTCATTGCAAGTGGATTCTTTACCTGCTGAGCCATCAGGGAAGCCCATTGATACATCTACATATATTAAAAACTCCTTCAGGCAATGTTATAATTTTTAACTGTCATATACTCTCCGTGATCTTTGCGACACCTTCTGGCTCCTTGGAGCCTTCTTCCTAATGCTTTAGGCAGCATGCTTGGACTATGGTTTCCTTCTTCTGCCACACATTTCCATTGTGCCTGGAGCCAAGTGACTGGAGGACAGAGAAAGGGAAAAAAGGAATGGAGACTTGCTCACATCCTTCCCATCACTGCTCCTTTGGTCAAGCAAAATGATTCTTCTCCCTCCCTCAGGACTGTAGCTGCCTGCCCATCACCGCAGCTGCCACCCCTCTCCCCTTCCCACCACTGCTGCTGCCGCACTATCGCCTATAGGCGAGGCTGAAAAGAAGGAAAACAAGACACGAAAACCAGGGGATTCCCTTGCCGCCTCTCTCTGACCCTTATTTCTTGGATCAGAAACAAGAAATTTCACTTGGAGGATTTCACTTGTAGCTCTTTCTGTCAGCCCCTGGTACACACTTCTGAGTTTCTGGCTGCCTTTGGGTCCAGGCTGGGCAACACTGGAGGGGAAAAAAATGGTAAACTCACTGCTGGCTTAGCGGAACTTTGAATTCTGGTCTCCTTCCCCAATCTGCGTGCTACAATTTATGTTTCAGGGCCCTCAGAGAGCTGCTCCATCCATTCTGTCCAGGATTTATAGTTGCATTGAGTGCGCAACTACTGTGCCCTTCTTGTTCCATCTTTTCTGGGAACAGCATCTCATTTTGCTTTTTAAATCATTGGTGTTTTGCTTGGTGAAAAAAAAAAAATCCTCAGAAGTTGAATTTTAAAATTTCATAGACCAGCAATAGCTCTTTATTTTGGCCTGAAAGAATGAGGCAGTCCCTGTACTATCTTCTGAATCTACAATTCAGAAAGACAAATTCTCAAAGGAAGAAATTCACGCTAAGACTGAACTGCAGACTTACTTGGCCTGCCTGATACTTCCAGTTGTTTCTCTTGTTTATGTTCTCTGCTTTCACATTAATAAGGAGGGGAAATAGAGAGTGTTCCAAGAAGGCTGTAAGAATTCTAGCATTTTCAGCCTAAGCAATTGGGAAGATGACTGCCCTTCACCCAGATGTGGAGCATGGAATAGGAAATGCAGTTTTGGTGGTGGGAGATGGTATGTTTTGTCTGTAACACAAAGATCCTGCAAAATATCCAGGAAATGGAAACCTAGAGATGAAAAGTTATCATGGAAGATGTGAGGAAGAAAATTATTAAGGCAAGGGGGTAGAGACAGGGACCACGTATTGAGGTGTGCTTAAACTTCCTGCTGCCTCTCCCCCAGTTCAGGCCTCAGTCTGAAGAGCTGCTCAAGACCCCTCCCACTCGGTGCCTGCTCACCCTTCTTGGACATCTCTCTACTCCCCAGAGCCTGGTGAAACCTCCCTTTCAGGACATCAACTGATCCTTTACCTGGAGTTTAATCAAAGTTTTAGAGGGGGTATTTGGTCACCATGGCAGAACTACTGGGGGAGATTTTTTAGGATTTTTCTGATTCTGGCTCCTGATGGAGACAAATAGTCTGGGGGTAAGTTACAACGTTCTTGTAGCCTGCTTGACCTTTGTCAAGAATTTGCCCCTTAACTTGAGCTAATCAGTACAATTAGCTCTAGACAGTGAAATAGCAAGGCTTTTCAAGCACATTACCACTGCCAACTTGTATCTACAAATGCTATCAGATTTTATTATAAAAACCATTGTATCAGTCATGGTATGCTAGGTTTTGCTGCCTTAATAAACAAATCCAAATCTCAGTGGCTTAACACCACAAAAGATGCTACACATCCAATAAGAGGCAGTGAGTGCTCTGCTCATCAGAGACTTCTGGAACCTATGCTAACCAAGGCAACATCTGAACTGTAGCTTCCACAATCACAGCACCAGTGGGAAGGGAAAATGATTGGTTCACTGAGACTTGAAGCATCTGCTAACTGCCCTCCCTCTCTCTCTCCTTCCTTCCTCTTTCTCTTCCTTCTTTCTTTCATTTTAAAGAATAGTCATATTCCATTGGCCAAAGCAAGTCACACAGCCACATTTAAGTTCAAGGGGACAGTGAAATGAAACCCTCTTTTGCCACTAAGGGGGAAATAGTCAGCCTTGATAATGACTGCCTAAACTGTGTCCTCAAGAATTATCTCCTGTTTAGAGTTGAAAACCTTAGACTCTATGAAGGCGCTTTCCCCCAGTCACACAGTTAAGTTAGCAGAGCACGGATGCAGGCGCACACTTGTTCAGCTCAGATGCCTCCTCTTCAGGAGCCATTATACAGAAGATGGTTCTGATCAGCTTCCAGGGAGCTTCAGATGCTGATAAGTAAAAAAGCTTGACCCCCAAATTCACAAAATTAATTTTGTGGAAAAGTTTCTTTTATTTCTCTTTTTGAAACAAGCTGTGTTTGTTTGTTTGTTTGTTTAAGAATGAAAGAACAAAAGAAAGAAAGAGAAAAAATAAAGAGATTAAAAACAGAAGAGAAAACAACAACCAGATCTTTTGCCCACCCTTGATCTGCACCACTGTATTATCGTATGTCAGAGTGATTTGGTTTCCTTCCCACTGTGTGGTATTTTCCATTTAGAAGGCTGGGTCAGGAGTTTGTATATTAATCTACATGCTTGTTCTTGCTTATGTTTGTTCTCTGCTTGATCCCGTACCCTTCATTCATCCTTGGAATGTTCCCGTGACAATGGAAGAACAGCCAGACAAAGGGAACAGACCATGGACACAGCCCACCTTCTCTCAAAATTCTACGAGGGAAGACAGGGACTTCCCTGGAAGTCCAGCAGTTAATCGGTCTTCCAGTGCAGGGGGTATCGGTTCAATCCCTGGTCAGAGAGCTAAGATCCCACATGCCTCAGGGCCAAGAACTCAAAACTTAAAACAGAAGCAGTATTGTAACCAATTCAATAAAGACTTTGAAAATGCTCCACATTAAAAAAACACACACACACACAGTAAAAATATCCTAAAAAAAATAAGAGGGAAGGTAAAGGGCATGAGCATGCCCTCTACACATCTCCCTACTTGAGAGGTCAGCCATGTCTAGTCGCACTCTATGGATGAGGAAAATGAGGCTCAGAGAAGTTAAGCCAGTGTTCAATGTCACACGTCTAGAACCAGATATAAACCAGCTGCTACCATTTTTCTGAATCATATCTTCAGATCACCCCACTCTGCAGCCTCCCCCTTACCCTCCTACCCGTGGTGCAGCTGTCCTTAGATATATCATACCAACTGATGCAGGTGGAGCTCTCCCTTTTCTAAAGATTTCCGCCTTCACAGGCTTGCTCTCTGATGGGCACAAGAGTAGGTACAGTCCTTTCCCGATGAGGCAGCAACCCCACTGCTCAGACTGCCGGCCCTGGAGGTGATAGGCCTGCCAACACTTTAGAAGAAAAGTTTCTCGGGTCTCAGGACTCTTCCTGAACAAACTCGAGATCCATAGATGAGTTCTGGAGAGAGGCATGAGTAGTAGAAGTTTGTGTCCATACAGCAGGACCAAGCCTGTGGATGAGCCCACGAGGAAGATCCAGCAGTGTTTTTGTTTTAACTCCAAAGAAGGAAAAACACCACTTGATTAGATTAAATGTGCTTTGAGTAGGGCCCAAAGTCCTCAACTTTAAAGTGCAGGCGATCTGACACTCAAGGTATTTTTAGTGGTTTTGATAGCTGTTTCTGACAGCATGAGACCCCAGCTTTCTCCATGCATGGGCTTGGGAGGGGCAAGACAGTCGAGGGGCTCCCTGAAAGAGCTCGAGTCCTAGCCTCTGGGGTAGTTATTCTTGGTCTTGACCAGACACATACATACTTGCAGAATGACTGCCACTCACTTACCTGCATCAGAGGAAGCGCTCTCTTCCACCTCCAGAACTCTGTGGTTTGAAATAGGGAAAGGTGACCTTAGGGAGAAGCCAGCCATGGATCGATCCTCTGGCCTGTGGACCAACAGCTGCTTCAAGGGGAACACTGGAGCCATTCCAGGGCTCACACAACCAGCAGGCCTTCCTTCTCTCATCCCTCCCAAATAAATGAACACAGCAGCTATGTCAGTGAGCCTTGAAGACTCAAGACCCAGGCTGTGGGGAGTTTTCTACTGAAGCCATAACTTGCCACTAGAGTTGTGTGGTAATTCTCTACATTATAGGAAAGAAAGAAGCCCTTTCAAATGCAGCTTGAAATTTTTTAAAAAGATGTCACCTACATCTCTGTGTGTGCCATCTTTTCCCAGGTGGATCCAAAATGAGCCACAGAATTTCCCTACTGCAGAGTTTCTGAGAGAATCACAGGTTGGAGGTTTGGGAGGGGCTTGGTATGAGTCTTTTATTCCAACAGGTATAAATATGTTCTTCCTATTTTCTCAATGAGGGGACTGCAGGTCCGAGGTTGTGATTTCCACATTGACATGGCCAGCAAGTGACGCTGGTATGGGAGTTGGGAGCTACCTGTGTTTTTCTGCTATGCTAAACTGCTTCTCACAAGGAGAAGATGCCACCATCATGCAGAGAGTATGAAACAAAACAGTAAAAGAGGACCGCCAACGTCTTGGCAGCAAAGACTGACAAGATGTCACAATCAGCGTGCAGTAGGTCTTTATGTCTTGATACCAGGGGCAGGACGAAGGTGACGGGCAAAGTAGAACAATGAACCTGTAGACCGTTTGACTTTGTGGTCTGTAGTGCCTGGGTTTGTGTACAAGGTGTATCTGGCCAGTGTTGAATTGGACACGTGGTATCTCTGAGACTTTGTAAAAATCAATTTGTTCAACAAAAAGCCAGTTTGATAAAAGAGGGAAACTTGCCAATGAGGCTAAGGTGACAGCGATTTCAGGCACCGTGTAAGCTGATTAGCCTCAAACAGCGACACTGCTCCGTATGCTGAGACCTCTGACCCCGTGGCCGCCTTGGAGACGCGCGGTGCCGGTCACGAGGGCAGCATGGGCAGTGAGTGAAGGCCAAGACCTTATTAGGAGAGTCTCCTAGGAAGCAGGGAAGGCAAACACAGGGCATTCCTTTAGAGCGATGGATTTATTTTTCATTTATTTTTGCTTTACAAAAAAGTCATGGAATGATGCTTTATAGTACTTTTTTTTCCTTTTTTAATTAACTGAAGGGATTTCTTTTTTTTTCCTCTCCCTTTGGATGAACACAGATCTGGTCAGGTCAGCCCCTGCTTAAACTCCCTCAGAGGCTTTGAAGATAACCCAGCTCACAGAAAAGACCATAAGCATCACTCACTTTTTTAAAAAAAATATTTTATTTTTTATTAGAGGATAATTGCTTTACAAATTGTGTTGGTTTCTGCCACACATCAGCCGTAAGTATACAGCCATAGGTATACATATGTCCCCTCCTTCTTGAACCTCCCTGCCTCCTTCCACCCAATCCCACGTCTCTAGGTTGTCACAGAGCCCCAGTTTGAGTTCCCTGAGGCACACAGCAAATTCCCATCGGTGATCTATTTTACATATGGTAAGCATCATTGACTTTTAACTGACTTGCCCATGATGACTTTCCCTGTCGATTATGGGATGATACATTTTGGTACTGGTTGATGAACAGCCACTACCTTGAGCTGCCCCCACTTCCCCTCTGGGATCCCTTCTCTAGCATCTAAGGCAGCGGGGGGCCCTAAACCCCTGCTCCAGCCTGTAGCTTATGTCTGTTCTGATGGGACATGCCTGTGCCTTTGTGGTGGTCAGAGGCTCATTAACCCTGCCTGGAAGGCTCACACAGCCAAACCCACCCGCTGACCACTTCCCTGCTTTCTCTCCCTGAGCCCTGGCTACACTGCCCTTCTTTATGATCCCCAGGTGGGCCATGTTTCCCTCGGGGGTCTTTGCAAGTATGTTTCCTTCTGTCTAGGACGATCTTTGCCACCCTGTCCTCTTCTGACTTCAGTTAACGTTTCTCCTCCTCCCTTCAGTCATTCCTAGTTGGCTTTAATAAATACAGGTTGGATGGATGAATGAGACAATGACCAATCATGTGTGAGAGGAGCAGTATGGACTTCTTCCATCGCCATCAATTGTCTCTGTCCCGTTAATCATTGCCAGAAGGAGAAAGGGAGCCTGTGGATCAAGAGGCTGTGCTGTCCACCCTCCACCTTGCTCAGTGTTGCTACTCCTGGAGAGAAGCCGCTTCAGCCTGAGTGATGCTCCTTAGTTGCGAGTATTACCGCTTTCTAAGAGGAAAAAGAGGAATAATTGGAATATTTGGGATTCCAGAAGTTGTCTTGTACCAGGTAACTCTTCAGGCTTCCTATCTCCTCCTTCTGGCCATGAGGCAAGAGAGGAAAGGGGAATTAGACAAATTGAACACAGCCTGAAGACTCCCCAACACTTCATCGGAAACCCACGTTCCACTGAGAAGTCCTTTTGCTCCTGTCCTCTGAGCTTGAGGCTGCAGCTCTTCTCGGCGGTTGTAGACTACAGACCACGTGGGGGCCAGCCTCACGCAGGCCCTCAGGAGGAACTCGATTTTTAGGTCTTTGTCCCGGATGCCCTAGAGGAGGAAGAGAAAGAAGTAAGTTAAGGAGGCAAGCAGGGGAGAGAAGGCTTAACACTCACCCAAGGTACTTAGAAGCAGCTTAAAACTACCTGTTTACCCGTGCACACGGGGATGTGTTGTGTCGCGTTGTCGTGTTTAAATCACCCTTTCCTTATTTTCTTATTATTCACTGGGCACAAACTTGCCTTGACTTTACAGTCTACAAAAGTTTACAACCAAGAAAATGAAAAGGACAGTTTTGCAAGCCTTGTGATGGATCCTGAAAGTACCTCGCTGGAGCCTGAAATTAGGGGTTTGACTGTGAGTCTGCTTCCCTTCCACCTCCAAATGTTAACAAAGTAGGGATAATGGAGGGCTTTTCTTCCCTGCTGGGACACAACCCCCTGAAATGCCATTAAGATGAAAACACTAGTGTTTGTCAAGAGTAGAGAGCAGTATTTTTTCAAAGTGTAATTTTTGGAACACTAGCCCCAAGAAATATTCTGCTAGTAAAAGGATTCCTGGTCAAGTGCTTGTGAGTGAAGTGCAGAAGCTGTGTTACTCATATATTCCCCCACAAAGGTCTGGTTGTCCCAAGCTGCCTTCCTGCAGTCTGTTCCTACTTGGCTCTTATTCCAGTCCTATATGCTCTGAAATCCCAGGAAGCCGCTCTCATCAGTACACCACTGGTCCTCCAACATTTGGGAGCCTTCACTGGTATTGACACTGTGGTCCAGGCTAAGGACCCCCAGAAGGAATGGAAGAATGCTGGGCATGTGTCAGTAGGCAGAAAACAGACTTAATAAAGTAAGGTGGTTGGCCGTCTTCTGCAGGATGACCAGCAACTTGGACAAGGGAGTGAAGGGGGCATTAATAATCCATAATTATACTAAGCTTCCCTGGTGGCTCACACGGAAAAGAATCTGCCTGCAATGCAGGAGATCTGAGTTTGATCCCTGGGTCAGAAAGATTCCCCTGGAGAAGAGAATGGCTCCACACTCCAGTATTCTCGCCTGGGAAATACCATGGGCAGAGTGTCTTGGCGTTTTACAGTCCATGGGGTCACCAAGAGTTGGACATGAATGAGTGATAAACACTATGCTGGGCAGAAGGTGGAAACTAGGGCTGCCTTGTGTACACGGAGCTGACAGAGGGGTTGAATTTTGTTTCTTATTCTAGGAGCCACTTCTAAGGCTAGTGGGCAGTAGTCACAGGGAAAAGGTTTCAGTTAACAATGAAAAGAGGCTTTGTAACAGAAAGCCTCCAACAACAGTATGGGCTATTTTATGAGTAGTGAGTACCTCGTTCTGCAGCTATGCACGAGGGTATTCGACAGCTGCCCTCCAAGATGCTGTGTTTAGAAGACACTGACATACCAGGGAGATGCCAGGGCTGGGGGGTAGTCTTTGATTGGGTTCTGAGGCACCCATTCTACTTTGCCCTCTCTGCTGCTGAGGGTTAGTTGTTTATCTCATACGTGCGTTTGCTAAGTTGCTTCAGTCATGTCCAACTCTTTTCGACCCTATGGACCATAGCTTGCCAGGCTCCTCTGTCCATGGGGTTCACCAGGCAAGAATACTGGAGTGGGCTGCCATGCCCTCCTCCAGGGGATCTTCCTGACCAGAGATCTTGTCCGTGTTTTCTACATTTCCTGCATTGGCAGACAGGTTCTTTACCACTAGCGCCACTTGGGAAGTCCCTTTATCTCATACATGAGGACAAAATCCTGCCAATTTGATTCATGGGAGTGTATACACACACACACACCCAACATGGATAAAGTAGAAACGCAACAGAACTGAAAGATAAAACCTTGCTGGTTTTATATAGTTGATTAATATTCTCTTCTGATATACGTAATGTAAATATCTCTGTTTAAAATGAGACTGGATTTCACAGTATAGTCTCGACTTTAAGAGAACACTCTGGGACATGTAAGCAGAATATGCTCACAACTCTTTGAACAAGTTTGAAGCAGTTCAGAATCAGTTCTGGAAAGCCAGCCTAGGTCACTTGGATCAAGTTAGGTCAATAATAATTGCTCTCTGGTTATGTAAGCTGTTCACATCAAGGGAAGAAGGGTGGGAATAGAAGGGAATTCTTTGTACTATTTTTGCAACTTGTCTGTATGTCTAAAATTAGTTTAAAAAACTCCCATATCCTTGGCTCCTAAGCCCTGCTCATACTGCGCTCTGCCTGATGAACTTCCCCTATCCCGTAGACTCAGCTCAGGCAGAACATTCCAGATTTCCAATCCCCTCCCATGAGTTCTACAGATGTCCCAATTATACCCACCACCGACCAGTATGATTTTCTGTTTCGTACCTTTCTTGCCTGACTCAGAGCTTCTCTGGACTCAAATGTTTTCTTCATTTCATCTTTCCCTCTCAGTACCAAGACCCTACTGATCACTCTGTATATGTATCTCTTCAGTGAGTTAATAAATCAATCCAATTTGAACAAGTTTTATTAGTTTTCCTCTTTTTTAAAAAAAACTGTGGTAAAATATACATGACATAAAATTGACCATTTTCCCCATTTTAAGTGTCCAGTGCATTGGCATTCAGTATATCCCAATGTTCCATAATTTTTCTCTCATTTTAAATGGTTTAAACTGATCAGAGCTGTTAGAGCCACTTACTCTGGACCCAAGGGACTCATGGGGCTTCCCTGGTGACTCAAACAGTAGAGAATCTGCCTGCAGTGCTGAAGACCATGTGCAATCCCTGGGTCAGGAAGATCCCCTGGAAGAGGAAATGGCAACCCACTCCAGTATTCTTGCCTGGAGAGTTCTGTGGACCGAGGACCCTGGTGGGCGACAGTCCAGGGAGTCAGAAAGAGTCGAACACAATTGAAGGACTAACACTTTGACTTTCAAGGGACTCATGACACTGGGAATTAATTTAGTCCCACTTGCACCAGGAACCACCTGGTCCAATCAAAATCTGTTTGACCGAAGTGGAATTATTTCACCCCATTTGGACCAAGTTGAATCAGGGAGAACGGGTTCCGCCCAGGCTCCAGGCCAGAGCCTTTTCTTTGTCCTAATCTCCTGGGTTGTCACTCTCCTTTGATCCTGTTTTTCCTCTGGGGGCTACCCGCCCTGCTGCTCTCCTAACTGCTCCCACACGCCACACCCATCCCTGTTCCACCTGGCTCCGGGGCAGGGAGCTCCCATTCTGCTGCCACCTTCATTGTCCCACCCGTGCACCTGCGCTCTCAAAACAACTCCTGCTTCGGAGGCAGTCACAAACAAATAGGCTGACTCATTTAGTGAGACTCCCAGTATCTGGACAATCTCTTCAAATATTTAAGGTCACCTCCAACTCCTGCAGGTAGAGGTGGGACATTTTCTCCCAGTCACTCTTTCCTACCTCACTAGCTCTAAAGGCCTCCATCTGAATTTAAGGAATGTAGCATTGCTTTAGGAACCCAAGAAACTGGGCTCTAGTCATTTTGCTGCCATTAGCTATCTAGGTAACTTTGGTCATGCCCTCTTAGGGATGATATTTGCCAATGAGGAAAAAGAAGGGCTCAGATTTATGAATCAAAGTTTGATTTTTGTTATTATTGCTTTGCAGCAGGATTTTTTTTTTCCTGTGTGTGTATGTAGGGTTTGTGTGTGTGTGTGGCGGGGGGTGGGGAAACTTTTCTGGGGAAACCAGAAAAGTACCAGGTGTCTGGCTGTTGGAAGCGTGTTTTCTCGCTCCCTCAAGCTGCCCACTCCTAGTTAGAATTCGGAGGGCTTTTGTCCGCTGTCCCTCGCCTTCAGAAGGAGCCAGTCAGGCTTTTCTTGTGTGTGAGTGCGCACGTGTGACTACATGTGCCCTTTAGATTAGGGGTCCCCTTTCTTGTCTTAGAGTCACTGCATTCTCTCCTCTGGCTCCCTCCTTCAGCCTCAGCCTCACCCTGTTGCAGCCAGAATGGCCGTTCCGAAACGCAAAGATGCCCGCATCCCTCCTGTGCCTCGGCCGTTCAGGGGCTCTCCCAAATCTCAGGATAAGTAAGATTAGCTCGAAGTTCAAAGCCTCCCACCATCTGTCTCTAGCTTACTCACCTCCTGGTCTCACCCCTTTTTTCTCTTACTTAGCCAGCCCGGGCCACTCTTCTTTCCACTCTCGCCACGCTCCTCCCTGGTTTCTTCGGGAGTCTTCTTCTAGACTGTCCTCCTAGGGAATGATGTTCTCTGGGTACACAGGGGTCAGTGGCGCTCATCAGGGGCCCCTCTGGGACGTGCCGGTGGGTTGAGGGCCGGTGCTTCCCGAGGCGGCCGCCAGGGGGCGGCAGGAGCGGCTCCAGATGACAGCAGGAGGCCGTAAGTGGGGGAGGGAGGGAAGGACGGAGGGAGCGCGGATCCCGGCTCTCTGGATCGCAAACTCGGAGCCAGAGCTCTCCGCGCGCGCCCCAGCCGCTGGCCGCCCGCGCAGCCGGACGCGGAACCCCGGGGCAGCGGGAGCCTTGCAGGACGGGCGCGGGGCGGCGGCGGCGGCCGTCCATGCGGCGGGCTCGGGGCTGCCCGGCGCCGGGAACCACGCGGGGGCCAGGCAAGGCGGCCACTGGCCGCACCGGGACACGGACCGCCAGGTGAGCAGAGCCGCCCGCGTCACACGCCCCCTTCCGCCCTGCCCCGGGGGCCCGGATCCGGCCCGGCCGCTGCCCGCCTCTCGGTCCTCCTCTGGACGGCCAGGAGGGCTGGCGCGGGCGGCGGGCGCAGTGGGTGTGTCAGGGGCGCCGGGGGGCTGCTCCCGAGCCAGGCAGGGGAAGCCAGCGCGCGTCTGGTCCGTCCCGACGGCTGCGCCTCCTTCTCCCCTCTTCGCTTTCTGGGGGATTGGCTCTATCCCGGCGCCAGCACTCACCCCTCCACCCTCCCACTCGGAAACTCTGGGGACGGTCAACCTTGCTCGGCCCGGAGTTGGGCCCCCAGCTCTCTGGGTCCGGTAGATGGAACCGGTGTGTGCACACCCAGCCCGCGAGCCCTAACCGCAGCCTGGCCAACCTCCTGCCGGGGCGGGAGAGCTGACGGAGCCTCGGTTGGCGCGCGTCGAGCCCCATCCTGGGGCCTCGGCCACACGGTTTTCTAGAAAGCCTCAGATCTGCGTATGTGTCTGAGCTAAACCGCTGCAACCCAGCGCCACTGGGAGCCGGAGTGGATGGGTTGTTTCCGCCAACTCTGGACACTTCCTCGAGTGCAGCCCAAGTACCTGCGGTCTCTGGGCGCGCGTGTAGGATTAGCTTTCACGGAACTAGCCCGCACTGGAGCTTTAGCGATCGCGAAGTTACTGGGGGTTTGTTGTTTCGTTTTTCTTCGAAATAACATCAGTCCTAACGTGGGAAGAAGCTTTCAGGTCGTTCTCGAGCCCACCTCGCATCTGGAATGTGTGGGGTCTGGGATCTCCTTAAGCAGTCCCCACTCAGCCCCGCGCCGGGGTGCCTCCAGGACAGCCTGTTGCATGCGCGTGCTCGCGCCTCTTCCGGTCTCCTTTGTGACCCCCATCACGCAGCCCTTTGTCCCTTGGCAGGCAGTCAGCGAATCTGAAGCCTCGGACCCGGGTAGCCAAAGCGATCATGGGATGCCTGTTGGAATTTGGAATAAGAGAAATAGAAACCCAAGAGAGGGCTAACAAATCATCTTGTCCAACTGTCCTTTCACAGCGAAAGGACACCCAGGCACCACATAGTGTAAATGTTAAAATCTTAAAATTTGTATAACCTGCCCATGTCTTCTACTTCATTGATAAAAGTGATGAAGTGATTGAGCTTAAAAGGATTTTATTGGGCCTCAAAATACAAAGAAGAAAACATTTTTAACAGGTGATTTTAAATACAGCGCTACTCAATTTCTATTGATTTCTGTTAGCACCATGGTTGAATTACTTGGAAAACAAAATCTAGCCCTGAAATTAATGTAAGGAAGCAGATGGGAGTCCTGGGACTTTCCTATAAACTTCTGCAGGGCTGAAACAGGGATTTCCCAGAGGTCCCGGAAGTGAGTTTGGGTGATCAGAATACTGGAGCCCCCACTGAACAAGCAGCTGGTGTGGCCTCTTGTGGGCAGAGTTAGTCAGCTGAACCTGTGTGATCTCCGTGCCCAGCACCCAGCAGGGTGCCAGCTTGGTCTTATCTTCATTTCAGTCTCCCATGAAGAAGTGGTTCCAGTTCATTGTTAAGAAAAAATAAAGTTTGGGAATAAGATCAGGATTGGATATTTTGATTTGAAGGGCTGTTGTTTTTGACCCAGAAGTGCTTATTGTGATTGTAATCACATTGTCCTAAAGCGTGCCTGGATATTGATTGCCCATCCCCCCACATTTCTCTCCACCTTTTTCCAAGTTGGCTGGGAGTCTATTTTTGAGAGCACAAAACTTCCCATCCCATCCCCCTCATTTGTAGCTAATTCATTACCAAGTCCCTTCCACATTCTTTTGTGATATCCCAGGAAATTATTTTCCTGTGTCTGTTCCCTCTGCCTCCTTCATAAACCATGTCCATATTGCAGTAATAGTCTCCCCTCTTGACTCTCGGCCATGAGTCCCTTTCTTCATTTTAATCCATCATCTTTCATGCTGACAGATTAATATTCCTCAAATTCTGATTTCGCCACATCACTCCTTTCAAGAAATCACAATGGCTTCCCAGTATTCACTTCTCTTTAAATCTTCTCCAGCCAATATTTTTGGGCATCTGCTATGTGCCAAGGACTGTTACTATGTGCTGGGGCTTAAATTAATAACAAGACGATATCCTGCCCTTGAATTGTTAACAGTCTAACAGATAATATACAGCCACCCAAGAGAGAAAGAGATGTAAAGAGAGAACCACAAACCAAAGCTAATCATTGGGGTGTGCAAGACATAAAGGAGACGCAGATGAGGGAGAAGCATTTTCCTGTATGAGAAGAACTGGATAAATTTCACCTGGGCTTTGAAACATGGGGAGCATTTCAAGGAGATGGGAAAGACTGAAAGGAGGGAAAGCATGCTAGGCAGAGGGAAGAGCTTGGGCAAAGATCGAGAGGTGTGAAAGCACTGTGTGGACGTGGGGGTCTCATGGCCATTCTTCATCTAGGGGTTTCAAAGTGTTAGTCACTCAGTTGCGTCCGACTCTTTGCAACCACATAGGCTGTATCCTCTGTTCATGGAATTCTCCAGGCAAGAATACCCGGGTAGGTAGTCATTCCCTTCTCCAGGGTATCTTCCCGACCCAGGGACTTCTGCCTTAATTTGAGTCTACATTTTTGATCCAAGAGCAGCTCAACTCTTTCCTACCTGAAGTCCTTCATTCCATTTACCTGGTGTTTTTATTGTGGTCTTATATGCCTCCTAATCCTAGCTCAGAAATTCAGATTTCCTCTCTGCTGGGCTAAATTTCTCCAGGAAGTGGATCCCAGCCTATCTTGGGTGTTCCTTTACACTCTTTGCACTGACTCTGTAGTCAGCCTAGACATGTTCTAAAGGGCATGCCTCATCTCCTCAGCCCCCTCAAAGTTTCTCCAGAGAAGCTCCTGCTCTGAGGACCTCTCCCAGGCTGTGGGACACAGTCCCAGCACACTGCCAGCACCAGCGAACTTGAGAATGTGACTAGCTTTGACCTTCCATCCTAATTTTCCCTCCTCACTCTTCTCTCCACTTTCCCCACCTTTGATCTTTCTTTCTGTGTGTCTGCAGAGTTGTGATATTCATTTGCATATATGTTTATTAACTGGCTTCTCTTTGAAGATAGTGGATGAGACGTGTTGTGCTGGTAGCTAACGTACGGTGCAGATGGGCACTGGGAGAGGGGCTGCAGTGTGAGGCTGTGCCTTTAGTTGCATTGCTGCACTTGCCTTGTTTCAGGATTCCCCCCTCTTCACCCCCCTCTGCCTGACCTGTGCAACTGATGCTGGCATTTGGGTCTGATTTGCCTTCTCTTCTTTCCCCAACCCGTCAAAACTGACTTCTCCAGTTTCTGGAGCCTTGCTGGCCTGATGAACTCATTCAGGTCAAGTTTAATAAGCCTGTGTGTCCTGGGCCTGATGCTTTCATCCTCCCAGCAACCTGTGACAGCAA
This sequence comes from Redunca redunca, assembly GCA_006410935.1. Lineage (NCBI taxonomy): Eukaryota > Metazoa > Chordata > Mammalia > Artiodactyla > Bovidae > Redunca > Redunca redunca. The sequence continues at coordinate 244,816 of SJYQ01001657.1, forward strand.
CCGTATCATCCACACTTGAGGAAACTCCGTTTCCTTTCCTGAGGTCAACAACTCAGGTTTTGAATCTAAGTCTTAGAACCTAGCTTTCTCATTCTGGTGCTCTTCCTGCTGTATCACTATTCCCTGAAAGGGCTTGTTTTCAGAACACCTGAATCAGAATTAAGATCTGGTGGAAAAAACTCAGATTCCAGAACGGAGGCAGGGCCTGGGATGGGCATTGTAAAGGTGGCCTTAGGTAGTTCTGCACACTCAGGTTTGAGGATCACTGCCCTAGGCTGCCTTTACAAAGGAGGTTCTAATGACAGGTGGTGGGCGAAAAGCCTCAGGATCCCACATAGCACGGTCCTTTTTAACAGGCCTTGACCTTGACTTTAAGGAGTGAGCCCTAGAACTGAGCCCTCTTTTGGTCAAAGGGGTCTTCAGCTCAGTCCTGAAAGCATGCTCCCTACCCACCCCCATAAAGGCAGGTGAACCTGCTGCTGCTGCTAAGTCACCTCAGTTGTGTCCGACTGTGTGTGACCCCATGGACTGCAGCCTACCAGGCTCCTCCATCCATGGGATTTTCCAGGCAAGAGTACTGGAGTGGGTTGCCATTGCCTTCTCCACAGGTGAGCCTAGCCCCCATCATGATGGCTCACTCTAACTTTATTTCTGGGCCAGAGCAAGTGCTGAGGGAGAAGGACCAGAGTGGACTGGTTTGCAGCCCCAAGTTGCCTGGAATCACAGTGGACTGGGACTCCCCAGATAGAGCTGAGCATGCTGGCCAGTCACTCCCTCCCTCTCTCTGGGTGTGGTGAGTCGAACCTCCTCCTTACCCGAGTGGAGTCTCGTCACTGACCCCTCTCCTTGATTCTACAGGCCTGCGCTCTGTGCCCTCAGCCCTCCAGTCGATTCCCTGTAGGTAACGATGGATGGCCACAACCCAGAGGGTGGGTGTAGGGCCTGGTGCACAGGCACACAGGGCGTTCAGCAGAAGTCCAGCCCCTCGTGGGTGCCCAGTGTCGCTTCTCATCCTGTTTAACTGCTCCGAAACTGTCAGTGCTTGGCAGGCAGCTGGTGCTCAGAAAGAATCTGCCTGCCAACACAGGAAACGCCAGAGACTCGGGTTCGGTTCCTGGGTTGGGAATAGCCTCTGGGGAAGAAAATGGCAACTCACTCCAGTATTCTCACCTGGGAAAATCCCATGGACAGAGGAGCCTGGCGAGCTATAGTCCATGGGGTCACAAAGAGTTGTACATGACTGAGCGTGCAGGACAGGACGCATGTGCACTAGAAAAAGTATGTAATCTCAGACCCCTCAGGTCCAGGGGGTTTGTGTTTAAAGGGCTAAATATCACAACTTTATGTTCAAATCCAGGAAGTGAACATGCCCAGCTGTGCAGTAATAATAATGATGATGGTGATGGAGATGATAAGGAATTAATTATCCATTCAGTATCCTCTCCCCTCTCCAGGTCCCTCCTCCCACTTTCCTTTTGGTTTCCTCTAAGAAGAGGAAAGTAGGCAGCAGTTTTCTTTATTGCTGGTTACTTGTCCGGAGAAAATGGTCTCTTTCTGCTTATCTTCCTTTCTTTTTCCCTAATCTTTCCCTGAACATTGGAGAAGGAAATGGCAACCCACTCCAGTATTCTTGTCTGGAGAATCCCATGGACAGAGGAGCCTGGCGGGCTACAGTCCATGGGGTCAGAAAGAGTCAGACAGGACTGAGCGACTAACGCTTCCCTGAACATACTGTGCCTTCTGTCTTCTCCTATGAGCCTTGCGTAAGCGGATCACTGAGCAGTACCCTGGCAGCTTCCTACCTTAGCCCCTCTACTCCCGGGCGTGGTCCAGAAAGCCGGCTTGCAAGGCAGTTGTCCCAGAAGGGTGGCACCGAGCAGCCCACGACCTGGGCTGGGCAATCCTCCCAGCCAGCTGGCTGACTGCCCGAGGGCTGGCCAGCAGCGAGGACCCAAGTAATGAGTGATTAATGGGCGCCCCATCTAATCTCCTGCCAGGGGAAATGAAGGGCCAGTCGTGGGCTGGGGCTCGTCATGACCTGCTCCAGGTGGGCTTGGAATGCACCCAGCTCAGGATGGGGATTAAGGCTTGAAAGATGAGAGGAAATGAGATGTTAACCCTTTATGCTGTGGCCCTCTGAGCCCCAGCAGGGAAATCTCAGGGGAATTATCTGTAGGCATCTGATGAAAGGGGAGCCTGGCCTTTGATTTAAGGCAGGGATGTGGCCACATGACTCTGGCGGGAGGGGGGCAGGGTGTGACAAGCGACAGCTTTGACTTAACCATTTTTCTCGGAGGCTCAGATTAATTTCTTATGAAAATGGAGTATGTGGACTGCAGGGAGGCTGCTCTACCTGTTTCCTTCTCAGAAACCTTTCAATCATATCACCACATTACAAATTTGTAGTTGCCAAGCAGACCTTTCCTTCTGTAATGCAGTGTCCCTGATCTCCTGTTGTTTTGAGGAGGATGGAGGAGAGAGTCTGGTCATTGGCGGTGGGTCCTCCTCCTTCCTCAGGTCAGAAAGCAGCAATGGGGCCCTGAGGGTGGGAACCAGCCCCCCGAGTTCCTTGGCTCTGCCATGCTGGGGAGCCCTGAACCTTAACCTCTTGTGCTGCAGTTTTCCTGACTGTAAAATGGGCATAATAGTAATGCATAACATGGGTGAGATTCATGGGGATGTAGAGAGCTTCCAGCAGTCTTATTAGGCATGCGGACCTGCCGTGCGAGGACTGTGCTGTGCTTAGTCATGCAGTCGTGTCCAACTCTGTGAGACCCCATGGATTGTAGCCTGCCAGGCTCCTCTGTCCGTGGGGGTACTCCAGGCAGGAATACCGGAGTGGGTTGCCATGCCCTCCTCCGGGGGATCTTCCTAACCCAGGGATGGAACCCAGGTCTCCCGCACTGCAGGCGGATTCTTTACTGTCTGAGCCACAGGGAAGTCCATGCATGGGTGAGATTCATGAGAATGTAGAAAGCTTACCGCAGTCTCAGGCACGTGGATGTGCCATGTGAAGGTTACCCATCACTTTTTTCTCGCCTTTCTGGGAAGGATGTAAGCAGCTTCTCTTCCACACCTCTCAGATTCGCTTAGGGTGATGGATCTCACTTGTTTGACCTCTGACCCTCACATGCCTTGAATTCTGGCCCCCCCTTCCTTTGCCGCTGGCTCGCTGGCCTCCAGCCGCCCTTTTCATTCTACTCCCTGCCCCCGCCCCACCTCCGTGCTCAGCGGCCAGAGCTGCTGGCCTGGGTAGTGACTCCTGCCTGATCCTCTGGTGGCAGGGCCCTTCCACCAGCACTGCCCACTGCCAGCCTTGCTGTTCACCTATAGCCCAGAGAAAACTGGCTGAGAGTAGAGACAGCAGCTGCCTTGAAAGCAAAACTAGGACCCGTGGAGACAGTCTAATCTGGGTGCAAATCACAGCTCTGCCCATTTTCTGGTTTCTCTGAGCTCCTGTCACCTCACCCTTGCTTGATGCTAAGAATAGCAATGCTTATCTAATGGTTGAGAGGGTCCAACCCGGCAGTGGACATGAAGCCTTTGGCGGGGAAGAATTTATTGCTGATTATATTGGGTTGGCAAAAAGTCAGACACAACGTACCTACTAAACAACAATATTGGGTTGGCCAAAAAGTTTGTTTGGCCTTTTCCATAGCATCTTACAGGAAAACCCAACGAACTTTTTGGCCAACCCAGTAGGTGAGCCTTGAGGGTGGAGCTGTGTCTTCAAGTTTTGAAGTCTTATTCCAGAGTATACACTGGCATCCTCGCCTCCAGCTCCATTTAGTGTCTTCTCCAGAACGGACACTACTCAGGTCCTGCTTGACTTTGGTGATGTTTTAGTCAAGGCCCAGGGTTTTATTCTGCTTGAAGTTTAAAGGATCTTCTGGCCAGCGAAGGGAGAAGGAACTGCTGTTTATGGATCTCGGTGTCAGGGATTTACCTGCGTGCACTTATTTAATCCTCTCGACAATCCACATGAGCTAGATGTTATTCTTCTTGTTCGATAGCCTAGCAAACTGAGGCTCTGGGAGATTAAGGAAATTACAGGGGCGCATGCGACAAATGAACGTCAGAATGATATTTGAATTCCAACTCATCTGACTCCAGAGTATGTGCTCTGGGGAGAACCAATGGGCCAGGTAGTACCTCACTGTAATTATAACCTGCTGAGATATGCAAGTATAGCCACTTGAAAGCCTAATTGTAACCCACTTGAAAATTTTAAACATTGAGATATAGTTCCCATACTGTAAAATCCACCTTTTTAAAGTACACGTTCAGTGGTCTTTAGTTTATTCACAGAGTTGTGCCACCAGCACCATGATCTAATTCCAGAATATTTTCAGCACCTCTAAAAGAAACTCCATACTCTTTAGGAGTCACTTCCCACTCCTTCCTTTCCCAGCCTGTGGAAACCATGAATCTACCTTCTGTCTCCATGGATTCTGGACATTTTATATAAATGGAATCTTATATTGGGTTGGCCAGAAAGTTTGTTTGGGTTTTCCCGTCCCATCTTATGGAAAAACGTGGAGGAACCTTTTGGCCAACCCAGTCTTCTGTGACTGCTTCCTTTCCCTAAGAATGTTTTCAGGATTTGTCCATGCTGAAGCTTGTATCAGTCCTCCATTCCTTTTCACTGCTGTGTAACCCACTTAAAATAAAAAGTAAGGTGATTTTGCTTAGAGAAGAGGCGGGCTTACAATTGCAGATGTAGCACAAAGCGGTGCTCATTTTTTACTGGGTCAGGTGTGAAGGAACTGAGTGGGGAGGCAGAGGTGGGTCGGGGCTTGGCTGGGTTCCCATGTCTGGGATTTGCAGGGACGCCCAGCATCCCTGCTCCAGGCACTCACGCTGCCCTTGGCTTGTGTCTTTGGCCAAACTTACTGAGATGCACCCCGAAGAAACCATGGGCGTGCCATGGACCCGTGCCTGGGAGAGGTGGGCTAGAGGGTTCTGGAGCTATCTTTGCCGCAGTCTGCCTGATGTTGGTGCTGTGCAGACAGTTTAGCCCCGGCTGGATTACTTTTAACTCCAGGGGGCCCCCAGTGCCAAGTGCTGATGATGGCACTGCTGATTTGCTTTATAAAAATAATTTTATTTACTTAGGCTGTGCTGGGTGTTCATTGCTGGGTGGGGTTTTCTCTAGTTGCAGGGGTCGGGGCTCTTTTCCTGCTGCAGTACACGGGCTTCTCACTGCGGTGGCTTCTCCCCGTGGTGGCTTCTCCTCACAGACCACGGGCTATAGGCTCCTGGGCTTCAAGAGTTGCAAATAGTTGCAGCACACAAGCTCAGTTGTTGTGGCATGTGGCCCTAGAGGTCATGGGCTTCAGGAGTTGAGGCCCATGGGATTAGTTGCCCCGAGGCATGTGAGATCTTCCCAGACCAGGGTTCCAACCCATGTTTCCTACATTGGCAGGCAGCTCCTTTGCCACTGGGGCTTCCCTGGGGGTGTGCTTTTAAGTTACTAGATATAATGCTTTATTTTTTTCTAATAATGTAGGTAAGGTATATTTATTACAGAAAACTTAGAAAATACAGAAAATACACACACAGAAAAAAATCACCCATAATACCCCAACCAATAATGACCAGGTAACTGTTACTAGATATAACACCTTTAGTGTTACTAGATATAACACCTAATTTTTTTCTGATTATGTAGGTAAGGTATATTTATTACAGAAAACTTAGGAAATACAGAAAATATACAAACAGGAAAAAATCACCCATAATTCCCCAACCAATAATGACCAGGATTTTGAATGTGTATCTTCCTATTCTCTCTGTCTCTCTCTCTTTAAACACACACACACACAGAGTTTATAAAATTGGTATTACACTAAACATATTGTTTTCTTCACTCCTCCTTTCAGTTAATAATACATAATAAACATTTTCCTTGTGTACTAAATATTCAATGTTCTTCCAAACTATAATTTTTTCAATGCTTCCAGTGTACTTTTAAAAATATTGATGTTTACTTAAACAGAGGACCTAAAAGAAGCAGAAGATATTAAGAAGAGGTGGCAAGAACACACAGAAGAACTGTACAAAAAAGATCTTCACGACCAAGATTATCACGATGGTGTGATCACTCAACTAAAGCCAGACATCCTGGAATATGAAGTCAAGAGGGCCTTAGAAAGCATCACTACGAACAAAGCTAGTGGAGGTGATGGCATTCCAGTTGAGCTATTTCAGATCCTAAAAGATGATGCTACGAAAGTGCTGCACTCAAGATGCCAGCAAACTTGGAAAACTCAGCAGTGGCCACAGGACTGGAAAAGGTCAGTTTTCATTCCAGTCCCAAAGAAAGGCAATGCCAAAGAATGCTCAAACTACTGCACAATTGCACTCATCTCACACGCTTGTAAAGTAATGCTCAAAATTCTCCAAGTCAGGCTTCAGCAGTATGTGAACCGTGAACTTCTGATGTTCAAGCTGGTTTTAGAAAAGGCAGAGGAACCAGAGATCAAATTGCNTGAGAAACACTGGGCTGGAAGAAGCACAAGCTGGAATCAAGATTGCCCGGAGAAATATCAATAACCTCAGATATGTAGATGACACCACCCTTATGGCAGAAAATGAAGAGGAACTAAAAAGCCTCTTGATGAAAGTGAAAGAGGAGAGTGAAAAAGTTGGCTTATAGCTCAACATTCAGAAAACAAAGATCATGGCATCTGGTCCCATCACTTCATGGGAAATAGATGGGGAAACAGTGGAAACAGTTTCAGACTTTATTTTTTTGGGCTCCAAAATCACTGCAGATGGTATTTGCGCCGTGAAATTAAAAGACGCTTACTCCTTAGAAGGAAAGTTATGACCAACCTAGATAGCATATTGGAAAGCAGAGACATTACTTTACCTACAAAGGTCTGTCTAGTCAAGGCTATGGTTTTTCTAGTGGTCATGTATGGATGTGAGAGTTGGACTGTGAAGAAGGCTGAGCACCAAAGAATGATGCTTTTGAACTGTGGTATTGGAGAAGACTCTTGAGAGTCCCTTGGACTGCAAGGAGATCCAACCAGTCCATTCTAAAGGAGATCAGCCCTGGGTGTTCTTTGGAAGGAATGGTGCTAAAGCTGAAACTCCCATACTTTGGCCACGTCATGCGAAGAGTTGACTCCTTAGAAAAGACTCTGATGCTGTGAGGGACTGGGGGCAGAAGGAGAAGGGGACGACAGAGGATGAGATGGCTGGATGGCATCACCGACTCGATGGATGTGAGTTTGAGTGAACTCCTGGAGTTGGTGAGGGACAGGGTGGCCTGGCGTGCTGCAATTCATGGGGTCTCAAAGAGTCGGACATGACTGAGCGACTGAACTGAACTGAACTGACTGACTTAAGCAGTCCCCTATTTTGGACATGTTGGTTGTTTTCAGTTTATCAATATTGTTTATAAATAAAGTGGCTTCTTTTGTGCATTTTTGTGCATCTCTTAATGCATGGTGTTGCTTCTGGTACAAAAGATATAAATACCCTGAAGGTATTTGGTACACATAATCAAACTGGCCTTCCAGAAAGGCTGTTTAATTCCACAACTGTGTTATTTTTTAACTTGAGTTTTACTGTTCATGTAACTCTGCCAAATATCCCTCCGTTCTCCTCCTCCTCCTTCCTCCTCTCTCTTCTTTGCACCGCCCCACCCACACATATCTGCATAGTCCACTAAATGCTCATATTGTTTTCTCCTTGATCTTTGCCTGTATTTTATTTGAAGCATGCCTTTTTGCACACAGTATGATTTTTATGTTAACATTTCTCTTGACATAGTTGGGGCTCCCATTTTTAAGTCTTATGACCGCTTCCGTCATTCTGCCCCGTCATGGTCTCCTCTTGCCATTCCCCATCTTTCTTTATGGGTCTAGGTTGTTTGTAGTTTTTCCTCATCAGAGAATCAGTACTTACCAAGCTGAATGTCCAGTGTGCTGTTTTGTCCTGGCCTCATGCTCCGTTTTGGACATTCAGTTCCTGGTCGTGTAATTACTAGGTCCACAGCAGGAGCTGTTCTAATAACATTCATGCCGCTGAGGGGCCCTCAGAGAACAGGCAGCTGGGAGGCCCAGGTGGGAGAACCCAGAAACAGAGCGGGTGCTTGTTTTGGCCTTCCCTCTTCCTTTCCTTATGAGGCCCTGTTCTTTCTTCAGGCTCACGTCGGAGGAACTCAACACCTCACTGCTACCAGGGATATAAGAGGTGCTGTGGGTTGGGACTTTCCGAGTCCATGCAGGGAAATTATGTCAGTGTTCGTTTGTGTCCACGTGTGAATGGCATCACGTGACAGGTGGTCTTTTGTGACTGGCCTCTTTCACTAAGCGTAGGGAAGGCCTTCTGGGACTGTGTTAATACACTTTGCTGGCTCTGTGTGGGCCTGGCCATGCCTCCATTCACCCGGCTTCCAGTACTCTCTGAGCCCCGGCCACACACAGTCGTAGCGCCCTGTGTTTGTAAATGGTGCAGATTCCAGTCCTGACGTTGTCACTTACTGCCCGTGAACAGCTTAACCTCTTCGAACTCCAGCTTCCTCGTCTCTGACACAGACTGATGATCCCCGTGCCTGCCGCGAGAGAGAGGAGGTGGTGTGTGCAGCGTCCGTTCACTCATGAAACCAAGGCCTGCGCCGAGGCCGTCAGCTCTGGGGCCTCTGTCCACCTTAAGGAGAAAGGAACTGGTGTTCCTGCCTTACAGCTTTGGAGGGGGCAGGTGAGGAGATCCCTGTGACCAGCGTCACTATGCGGGAGGAAGGCGGGGGCCTAGGAGAAAGGCATCGGCGTGACAGAGGTGGGAAGTCACAGGGACCGAAGCGCCGCGCCCTCAGCTGGGAAGCTGTGTGGGAGAAGGAAGATGCAGAAGCCTGTTTTATGGGAGGGCTGCATTCTTCTTTTTTTTTTTTAACATATATCCCCTCTGTTTTGGATTTCCTTCTCATTTAGGTCACTACAGAGCATAGAGTAGAGTTCTCTGTGCTATGCAGTAGGCTTTCATGAGTTGTCAATTTTATATATGGTGTCAATAGTGTATATGTGTCAATCCCAACCTCCCAGTTCATCTTCCCTGCCCTCACCTTGGTATCCATATATGTCTTCTCTATGTCTGTGTCTCTATTTCTGCTTTGCAAATAAGGTCATCTGTACCATATTTCTAGATTCCATGTATATGCATTAATATATGGTATTTATTTTTCTCTTTCTGACTTACTTTACTCTGTAGGAGAGTCTCTAGTTCCATCCACATCTCTGCAAGTGGTGCCGTTTCTTTTTATGGCTGAGGAATATTCCGTTGCATATATGTATCACATCTTCTTTATCCATTCCTCTGCTGATGGACATTTAGGTTGCTTCCATGTCCTGGCTATTGTAAATAAGTGCTGTAGTGAACACTGGATACATGTATCTGTTTGAATTATAGTTTTCTCTGGATATATGCCCAGGAGTGGGATTGCTGGATCATAGGACAGTCCTAGTTTTAGTTTTTTAAGGAACCTCTAGACTGTTCTCCATAGTGGCTGTATCAATTTACATTTCCACCAAGAAGGTTCCCTTTGCTCCATACCTGGAGGACTGCATTCTTGAAAACCTCACAGAATTCAGATCTCTCATCATTCAGACCACGTTTTCCCTGTAAAATAGATGTACAGAGTGTTCACGGGTGCTTGGTGCATAATTTTGCTTGAACGTGGCTTTTCACAGTGCCCTGTTTATCACCAGTGCTGTGCAGAGGGCTTACTCATCAACAGCCCACTTGGTATCTCAGGATGGGTGTTTGGCTTCCTCAACAACTGCTGGTGGTGGTGGTTATCGTCATCATCTCAGTGTGTTTTCGGTCCAGCACCACTGTTTGACAGACCATCTAGACCAGAGATCAGCAAGCTTTTTTTGTAAACGGCCAGTTGCAGGCTGTAGGGCCTTTGTTGCAACTAATCAGCACAAAAGCACAAAAGCACAAAAAGCAGCCATAGATGATACATAAATGAGCGGGCAGTAAAACCTTAGCTATGGACACTGCAATTTGAACTGCATATAATTTTCACATCATAAAGTAGTATCCGTTTGATATTTGTTCAGCCATTTGAAAATGTGACAAGACCAGGCACTGGGACAGGTTTGGCCCACTGGCCAGAGTTTGCTGACCCCTGGTCTAGATGACTATAATAGGTGAACATTGTCTTCAACTGAGTGAATGTTAAAAAAATAAAAAGAGTAAATGTTAAAGTAGCCCTGTAGTCAGCAAAATCACTCATAGACATTCCAGTGCTCCTAACAGCATAGCTAAGTTCACAGAGTCTATCAATCAATTGTGGGTATTTATGAGCCTGGGTGACACCAATGTAGCCGAGTTATTCTTGTGAATTTTAAAATGTAAATCTTATTGTTTTGAAATTTAGGCATCCAACCAGTTTCTTAATAGTTACATCACTCCCTCTCATGATTCGAATTGCATCCTGTAACATTGTTCATGGTTGTGTACCATGCTGGGGTCTTGCAACCTCTGCCTGCCTCTGGATAGTCTGATGGCCTATGGTAAGGGGTTTGGAACTTGCTTCTGGCTGGAATGGTTGTTGCAGAAGCCAAGAGAAGGCATGATGGAGTACCAAGAGGTATGCCTGGTGCGTGGCGAATGTGGGATAAACTTTGTTCCTTCTCATCCCTTTCTTTTCCTCTCCACCCAAAAGTTCTATGTATTTGGTCAGCTCCAAAACATGCTGAGCCTCTTTGAAACTGTTACTTTGGTTCTTTCCACATGCAGTAAAGTCACTAACCTTTTTAAATGGAAACAAAAACAAAGGCTGTTAGAAAGCAGTTTCCCCTCCCAGGTCACCAGCTTTCCCTTGCTGGAGAATAAGCAGTGCTGTGCTGAGACTGCGGTGGGGCCAGAAGAGGGGCCCCAGGTTTGAGACAGGCGCCTCCAGTGGGGTGCAGACTCGGCTCTCCAGCCAGGAGGGGGGCGCCTGGCCTGCTGGCTGCTCTGAGGTCCACAGCTCCTGGGTGTATCTTGGTTTCAGAGATTCCAACGGTAGGAAAGCCAGGATCCTCTCCAGATGGGAGACCACCAGCCCCGAAGGTGACTGTGATGCTGTAGTTCTTGGCTCGCGAGTGTGCTTTTGCTGTGTGTGTTGGATGGAAGGCCCGTCTTGAGTAGACGTGTGTTTGTGTTGTTCGGGGGCTGATGTGCATAACCACGTGTGCTTTCTGGCCTGGGGTCTGGCAGGATGTGAAGAGAGGCAGCCACTACCCTTTTGGCTGGTGAGATTTTGCATTGTTATATTGGCAGGGGGCTGGCATTCTTGCTGTATTTTTGGAACTCTTTGGTGTGTAGACAGGGGATCTTGGAGCCAGGGGCATGGGCATTCAGTCCTGACTTTGCCCCTGCTTTGCCATTTAATCTCCAGTAAACCATTCTACTCTCTCTGGGGTCACTCATTCCTCACTGCTAAATGAATGGTGATAGCCATTTCTGAGCACTCAATTCTCAGCTGAGACATGTGGGGAACCTGGACCTTCACTCCCACCCAGCAGCAGTAAGAGGGCCTTGCCCCGTGCCACTGGGTGGTCAGTGGAAGCCTCATGGAGAGTCAGGACTCTCACCACCACCCAGCAGTAACTAGGCCGTGCATTCCCTCCTGCTTCCTGCCCCCGTCCCAGTGTGCCAGTGGAGGCCACGTGAGGCACTGTGATGAGGCCCTCCTACCCCTCCCAGCCAGGAAAGATTCAGTGGAGATGTGCTTGGGAGCTAGAACCTCCTACCCTGCTCAGTGTAATAACGAGTCCCCTGCCCACTCAGCTAACTGTGCGTGAAGGCCAAGTGGGGAACCTGAACTTCTGTCCCCACTTGACTGAAATGTGATAGGATTTCCCTTCCTCTGCTGAAGCAGTGTCAGAGTAAGCCAGCTAAAATGGAATGTTTAAGTAGTTTCTAGAGCCTCGTAAGGGAATACCTATAATGTCCAGGTTTCAATTAGAAACCACTTATCCCACCAAGATTCATGGGGATCTCAAACTTAAAGAGAAGAGACAATCAACTGATGCCAATGCTGAAATGACAGAGGTGTGGCAGTTTTCTGACAAAGATATTGAAGCGGTCATCATGAAGATGCTTCAGTGAGCAGCTATGAACGTGCTTAAATGAGAAAAAAGGAAGTCTCAGCAAAGAAACAAACAGCATGAAGAAAAACCAAATGAAAATTTAGAACTGAAGAAAGCAATAACTGAAAAAAAAATCTCACTGGATGGGCTAAACAGCAAAATGGAGATGAATCAGTGAATTTGAAGATATAACCATAGAATCCCCCAGTCTGATCAACAGAGAGAAAAATAGATGAGTGGAAGAAAAGAAGAACAGATTCTCAGGGACCTGTAGGACTAAAAAAAGATCTAACATTTTGTGTCTTTGAAATCCCAGTAGAGAGGAAAGAGGATGGGAATGAAAAAGTTCTCAATGAACTTATTGCTGAAAACTTCTTGAGGTTAGGAAGGTCTCTAGATTCAAGGAGCTTAGTAAATTCTGAACAGGAGAAACCCAAAGAAATCCATACCAAAATATGTCTATACTCAAATTTCTGAAAACAATTTTGAAAAGAAAGAAAGTAGGAAGAATCAGGGGACTTCCTTGGTGGTCCAGTGGTTAAGTATCTGCTTTGCAGTGCAAGGGACACTGGTTCAGTCCCTGGTCCGGGAAGATTCCACATGCCATGGGTCAGTGAAGCCCATGCACTGCAACTCCTGAGCCCATGTGCTGCAACTCCTGAAGCCCGTGCAGCTAGAACCTGTGCTCCACAACAAGAGAAGTCACCGAAAGGAGAAGCCCCTGCCCCACAACAAAGAGTAGCCCCCACTTGTTGCAACTAGAGAAAGCCTTCATGCAGCAACAAAGACCCACCACAAAACAAGTTAAATAAACAAATAAATCTAAAAAAAAAATAGTAGAAGCAATCAGCCTTCTAGGTTTCAAGACTTATCGCTAAAATAATCGAGACTGTGTGGTGTTGGCAAAGGACAAAATAGAGCACCTAGAAGTGTGCCCATCTGAGTTTTGGTAAAGGAGCACAGGGGAAATGGAAGAAAGACTAACTGCTATGATCTGGATGATGATTTGAAAAGGCTGGTGGAAGATGGAGAGCAGAGGGGAAAGTTTATCTGAGAGATAATGCAAATGCAGAATTGAGAGCTGGTGAGAGATGGGGCCTAAGGCTCACTGGAGGGGGAATCACAGAAGCCCAGGAGGCTTTGAGCTTTATTCATTGGAAGAATAGTGATATCAGGATTTCCCCTGGTGGTGGTCCGGTGGTTAAGAATCTGACTTGAAATGCTGGAAATGTGGGTTCCACCCTTGGTTAGGGAACTAAGATACCACAAGCCGTGGAGGAGCTGAGCCTGCGCCTCTCAACTAGAAATCTGTGCACGGCAACGAAAGATCCCATGTGACTCTGAAGATCCTGTGTGCCACAACTTAAGACCCGACGCAGCCAAATACGAAAATTAATATTAAAGAAAAACAATAGTTATACCACCACTAAAGCAGGAAAGGGTGGCAGAAAGAGGGCTTGGTGTGGAGGTGGTGACCAGGTCCAGGTCCTTTTATTATTCATCTTGGGTGGTCCACCAGCAGGAGGAAACTAGAAATACAGGAAAGCATCTGAATGAGAGGATAGGTCTCATGTTGGTTTTTTGAGACCTCAGCATGAGATAATTATCAAAGAGGTCAGAGTGTAAGAGTCCTTACCCAGGGTACACAGCTCATTAGTGGGGGATGGGTTATGACTGGTATTTTTCTATGCTTGTTTGGGTCACAAGGAAAGTCAGTGAGGCAGACAGAGGAGACAGGCAGAGAACAGACTTTCGTGGCCTCTGATGATGGGGTTCAAGAAAATGGGTACAGTAACAGTTTTATTCTTCCTAAACCCAGTTGCCTTTTATCGTCCCCCTTGACCTCTGGGTGACCTTTGGCTTCAATGACTTGCCTCTCGGTTTCCTTGAAAATAGTTCCTAATGTGCAAGATGGCCGTCTGGTCTGCATTACCATAATCTTTTAATCACAGCACTCGATTTCAGCTTTACCTAATACCAGCCTATCACAGAATTGTGTCAAGGAAATAAGACTAATTTGCTGGGTTTCTGTTTCCCTCCGTAAGGATATATGGAGCCTTTCAGCCTACATTGCACAGCAGTGATTGCTACAAATCATTGACTAGATTTCTATCGCTTAAAAAAATAATGACATAACTCAAATGTCAATGCAGAAGCCCCAAGAGCCGAGCAGGAAAAGGCAAATCCTTTCCTCTAATGTTCGGAAGCACCAAGGGCAGAGTGTGTGGCTGGCTGATTTATGGCGGTCGAGGCACATGGCGCCAGGATGTGTGCTGGACGGGCAAGTGTGTGGGGGCACTGAGATGACATTCTGGATTCAAGGCCAGATCAGTAGTGGAGTGAACACGCAGAGCACACCCTCATGCATACCAGCTCCCCTGGCCAGACCCAGGCTGCAACCTGTTTTGTGTACCCAGTGAATGTGAACACAAACAGCTCTCCAGGAACTGTGTATCTGACTCAAGTGTGTCAGGGGACCTGAGAGGCAACTTAGTGGAGTGCCGAGACAAGCCAGGTGGCCTTGGGTTTCATCACACTTCTGCCCCTTACTAGGGGCATATTGCTTCTGGTGACCTTGGGCATAGTGCTTCACTGCTGACAGCCTCAGTTTCCTCCTCTGTAAAATGGGCATATCAATAGCACCTGCCTCATAAAATAATGTTTGAAAAGTGTTCAGTTCAGCCTGTCACATATTATACAGTCATTAAAAATTAAAACTCTCTAGTCTGAGCTCTGTGCTTAATTAGCTGTGATACTTTGTAACAATCATGTGGTTTCATTGAGCATCAGTTTATTCATCTGTGCATCATGACTAAAAAATAATGGATTTGGAGAGTTGGATTGGAATCTCCCAGTTTTTGTGTGCTTTGTGATTTTTGTGATGAGAAGTCAATCAGAAAGTTGCAAAGGAAATGACTGATAGATTTAAAGACTGTGACAACACCGTTAATCGGTTGTACCTCGAAATAAAACAAAAAGTTTAAAAAAATAAATAAAACAGTACTTCCTCACAGGATTCAACTGTCATAAATCCCCTCCCCCAAGGTTTTGACTCTTAATACTGGAGAGAACTCTACATTGGGTTAAGAAATAACATAAATAAATATTGTGACAAAAAGTAAATAAAATAGGTAACTAACAAGTTGCCAAAGGCTTTATTGACTATGCCAAAGCCTTTGACTGTGTGGATCACAACAAACTGTGGAAAATTCTGAAAGAGATGGGAATACCAGACCACCTGACCTGCCTCCTGAGATATCTGTATGCAGTCAAGAAGCAACAGTTAGAACCGGACATAGAACAACAGACTGGTTCCAAATTGGAACCAGTACATCAAGGCTATATATTGTTGCCTTGCTTGTTTAACTTATATGCATAGCACATCATGAGAAACGCTGGGCTGGAAGAAGCACAAGCTGGAATCAAGATTGCCAGGAGAAATATTAATAACCTCATATATGCAGATGACACCACCCTTATGGCAGAAAGTGAAGAACTAAAGAGCCTCTTGATGAAAGTGAAAGAGGAGAGTGAAAAAGTTGGCTTAAAGCTCAACATTCAGAAAACGAAGATCATGGCATCTGGTCCCATCACTTCATGGCAAATAGATGGGGAAACAGTGGAAACAGTGTCAGAGTTTATTTTTGGGGGCTCCAAAATCACTGCAGACGGTGATTGCAGCCATGAAATTAAAGTACGCTTGCTCCTTGAAAGAAAAGCTATGACCAACCTAGACAGCATATTAAAAAGCAGAGACATTACTTTGCCAACAGAAGTCCATCTTGTCAAAGCTATGATTTTTCCAGTAGTTATGTATGCATGTGAGAGTTGGACTATAAAGAAAGCTGACTGCTGAAAAATTGATTCTTTTGAACTATGATGTTGGAGAAGACTCTTGAGAGTCCCTTGGACTGCAAGGATGTCTAGCCAGTCCATCCTAAAGGAAATCGGTCCTGAATATTCATTGGAAGGACTGATGCTAAAGCTGAAACTCCAATACTTTGGCCACCTGATGCGAAGGACTAACTCACTGGAAAAGACCCTGATGCTGGGGAAGACCGAAGGCGGGAGGAGAAGGGGATGACAGAGGATGAGGTGGTTAGGTGGCACCACTGACTCGATGGACATGAGTTTGAGTAAGCTCTGGGAGTTAATGATGGACAGGGAGCCCTGGCGTGCTGCAGTCCTTGGAGTTGCAAAGAGTTGGACATGACTGAGCGACTGAACTGAACTAAACAAGGATCTACTGTATGGCAGGAAAAAAAAGGAAAACTTATTTCCATAAAAGTTATAAGCAAAATTAAAAGACAAAAATCAAACTGAAAGAACTTGAGAAAATAAGAGTCAGTGTTTTTAATATAGAAAGTCCTTCTTAAAGCTCAACTGAAAACATTATGAACTCAACAGAAAAACTGGCAAAATGTACAGAAGAGATAGTGCACATGGGTAATAAAAATGAAAATCTGTTCCAACTTTACTAATAATCAAAGGAAATACAGTTAAAATGACTTTTTTTTTTTTTTTTTTTGCCTATTGTGACTAACACATTGATGCCCATCCTGTACCAGGAAAAGTCATTTACCCAAAAGTTTCCTCCTGGGAATGTGGACAGACCACCTTCCCACAGGCTCTGCGGTTAGGTGTGGCCATATGGCTAATGGAGTTGGAGAGTGGCGGTGACTTAAGTTGCCCCTGTGAAGCTGTCATCTCAGTCTCGCATGCTTTCCTTTTTCCCTTGTTTGTTCACTGAATGGAAAGTGGGGAAAAAAAACACAGTGGAGGATTCTGAGGCCCTAGACAATTGTGACGTCCTTAGCTGAAAGGAGACTGGCTCCCTGGATGCCTGCATGCCTGTGTGGAGCAGAATGCCCCTGCCAACCCACATCAGATAATGAATTAAGCAAAAACTTTGTGTGTATTAAGCCTTTGAAACCCTGGGATGGCTTGTTGTAGCTACTTACTTACCCTAACTAACTATGCACCAAATTGGAAACTATTTTAATGCTAACATTATTGGCAAGTGTTGATTTTACCCATTTCAGTGGGATTTTAGGTGGACACACTCTTTTTTAAAACAATTCATATGTAAGAAGGATTTTAAATAGTTATACCTTTTGGGTTAATGATTCTGGTTTTAGGAATCTACTGTAAGGAACTAAACAGAGAAACAGGTAAAGAATTTCCTATAAGGATATTTGTCACAGATTACAACAATAAAAGAATTCCTTAGATAGTGTTATATGGCTT
>SJYQ01001657.1:262639-277286 GCA_006410935.1 Redunca redunca
TCTATATATAATCACTTAAATAGTTTTGCATTTTATTTTTCACTTTAAATCATAAGCATTTTATTAGTAACATTCATAAATATTTTAATCACTGTGTAATATTTAACCCCATGGAAGCCGGATAACATATCTAAGAAATTCCTTTATTGTTGGAATCTGTGATGAATATCTTTATAGGAAATTCTTTACCTGTTTCTCTGCTTAGTTCCTTATAGTAGATTCCTAAAGCCAGAATCACTAAACCAAAAGGTATAACTATTTAAGCTCCTTCTTACTTATGGGTTGCTTTCAAAAAGAGTGCATCCACCTGCCCTGGGCACTCAGACAGTGAAGAATCTGCCTGCAACATGGGGCACCTGGATTCGATCCCTGGGTTGGAAAAATCCCCCGGAGAAGGGAATGGCTACCCACTCCAGTGTTCTTGTTTGAAGAATTCCATGGATGGAGGAGCCTGACAGGCTATACAGTCTATGGGGTCGCAAAGAGTCGCACGTGACTGATGACTAACACTTCCACGTCATATAAAATTATTAAGCATAGAAACAAACACCAGAAGGAAAAACACCAAAAACATTGAGTGGCTAACTGGGATTGTGAGGTTATGAGTAATTATCACTTTCTTCTTTATGTTTCCCTGTCGTTTTCAATTTTTCTTCAATAAACATGTACAATTTTATAAACATCTTTTTTCCTAAGTGTTCCGCACAGCCGTTAAGTCTCACCTAGACCCACCTTATGGATATAAATGACGCTTGTTGTCTGTGAATTTGTTCTGTTAGTACACTTGGCACACCCGCCTTACCTGATGTGTGTGTGTGTGTGTGTGTGTGTGTGTGTATGCATACACAGATGTACACAGGTGATTGCCAGAGGGCCAAGGGCCATTTTTGGATGTCAGGACCTGGACCTTATAGCAAAAGGAGAGAAAGTGAGCCAGAATGGTAGCTCAGCCTGAGCCAGAGCTGCCCTTAGTCCCATGGCCACCTGCCTTCGATCAAAAGTGGCTGGAAAATATATTGCTTTTTGCAATGAGATGGCTCATCATCTTGGAGAAGGCTTGGGTAGCATGTCAGAAAATCTGGTTCTTGTACAGAACTCAGGCTGTGGAAGTCTGATCTTGTTTCCTTCGATGTCTACAACCCAGGGATTACAAATCATTCTTGGCAGAGGATGCTGGGGAGGGGTTGAATTCTGAGCAGGGAGGAAAAATGGAGTCTGTCTGTAGATATCTTTGATTCCTAGTGAGAGTGGCCTGCATCCCTTCACAGTTCACTATGATGTGTGTCTAAAGACAGCAGAGAATGTCATTGATGGTGTTAATTTCAGAAGCAGTTATAGTTATTACAAAGCAGCAGAGTCTCTATTCAGACTGTAGGCTGGGCATCAGTACGTTTGGAATGTATTACAATCATGCCTGAAGAGAAGGCCCTCCAAGTGAGATTGAATGTAAGTTCTTCCTGTTGTCACAGAACACCTGCTGTGCCCCGAAGTGCTGTTCTAGGAACCAAGAATATAAAAAATAATTCCTTGAGAAAACTCTTTACTCTTCTGTAGTGTCCTGTTATGGGGAGGAAAGGAAAGCACCAATCATAATGATACACTGTGACAATTGCTGGATTGGAGCTCTGAATGTGATACCTACACAGAAGCAGAGAAATTCAACCAGGTTTATCAAGTGCTGTAAATCAAATGACTAAGTAAGTAATATTTGGACAAGAGAAAGCAAATGCTTTCTCTTACTCCAAATGCATTTCTCCCTTTTATCTGCAGTATCATGTCGTCTGAAATTGAAAAAGCAACTCTGTACAGAAACAGGAACAAATGGCTCATTTATTGAAAATATCTTGCCTGCCTGATATTTCTACCCTGGACTGTTTTCCTGGGTTACCTGGGAAACATTTTTTAGGAGTAAAAACAAATATACACCACATTAATGTCAATGACCGTGAAAATGATGTAGTTTGCCTTGAAATCCTTGACTAATCCATGCTGATTACCTAGTTTCTCCAGGGAAGAAAGGAGAACTAAGGTGATTTCTTTAATCAGTTAGCAAAAACTTGCTGTAATGTGTTTGCTTAAAAGTATCCAGGGAGTTTTAAGATCTTCTCAACATTTTTTCTTAATTCCAATTCTCTGGGTTTTCAGGATGCTCAGGGCAAGCCAGCTGATTTGCAAAATGGAGGTTCAGTGGGAAGAAATGAGTTCTGTGGCTGAGTTTCAATATGATGTGGAAGAAGGATGGGCTTGCAAGGGGTAGGAGAAAAGGCCAAAGATAGAGAGCAGAGGGAATGTCAGGGGCCCATCTCTCTGGCTGGCCTCAGCCCAGTAGGGTGATACTGGAAATGTGACCAGGCCTGGGGCCCCAAGGTCTGTTTTCTCAATATCCTGGGCTTCCATGGTGGCTCAGATGGTAAGGAATCCACCTGCAATGTGGGAGACCTGGGTTCGATCCCTGGGTTGAGAAGATCCCCTGGAGGAGGGCATGGCAACCCGCTCCAGTATTCTTGCCTGGAGAATCCCCATGGATTCTCCATGGGGTGGCCCATGGTGGGCCGCAGTGCATGAGGTCACAGAGAGTCAGACACGACTGAGAGATTAAGCACAGCAGAGCATAGCGCTGCCGCCTGGGGCAGGATTTCCTGAAAGGGCTGTGGCGAATGATGATGGCCAGCAGAGGGCTTGGGAGGGGTGGACGCACTGTGGAGGCAGCACGCATCTGCAGTGGCCTGGTGCCTTCATTCTGTCTCAAGGGCAGTCTGTAGCAATTCATTGAGCACCTAGCAATTCAGTAAATGTCTGTTGGAGACACACACCATTCATCCTTCATTCATTCATCAAGCTTTTATTGCATAGCCACTGCGTACTAGGCAAAGATGAGCAAAGATGTAAAGATGAATAAACTTATCCCTGGCTTTGAGAAGCTCCCCGGCCAGTGAGGGAGAAGCATAAACAGAGCATAAGCAAGCATGCCTAATATCTCTGTTAAAAGAGATAATAATCCATTCTCTTGCAAGCTTCTAGCTTCTGTCCTGTACCTCCCATTGTTGGCTGGCAAATTTGCCCACCTTGTTGTTAATGGTGACTCTTCAAAGGATATTCCTCTCTCAAAAGAATACTGTAAGGGCTAACAATGAAAGTACACTGTGCTATATACTTTTTTGGACTGTTGGCATTCCTTTTGCTTGTATAGCCATTGGTCACTCAATCTTGGGTAATGTGTCATTGTGAAAGAAATATTTATTTATGTATTTGTGTATTGGAGTTTCCCTTGTGACTCAGCTGGTAAAGAATCTGCCTGCAATGCAGGGGACTTGGGTTTGATCCCTGGGTTGGAAAGATCCCCTGGAGAAGGGAAAAGCTGCCCAGTCCAGTATTCTGGCCTGGAGAATTCCATGGACTATATAGTCCATGGGGTTGCAAAGAGTCTGACTCAAGTGAGTGACTTTCACTTTCACTTTTGTGTGTTTATTTGGCTGTCTCGGTAAAAGTTTAAGCTCTTCAAGGGCAGGGATCCCCCACCCCTTGTCATATGTACTATCTTGCATGAAGCTTCCTAACCCAAGAGGTATTGAAAGCTCTTAAGCTGGTAACCTATATGCCCCCATACAAATACTCAAGGATGATCTCAGGATGGCTGGTCCCAGCCCTACAGAAGACATGGGATCACTCTGCTATGTTGCGACTTGAGGAATCCAACGTATCCATTGAGACTTAGAATGTTCCTTTAACTCTAGATGACACCAGGGAAAAGACAGCAGCAGATGCAACCTCTGTTTTGCTCCTTTAAGCTGGCACTGTTCGTGTGTGGATAGCAAGCAGCATCAAGTGATGGTTAAGTGCATAAACTCTGGGCTCAGGCTGCCTGGGTTGTATTGTGACTTTCCCACCTGCTAGCTGGGTGACTTTGGGAGCATTATGTGACTTCTTGGCACCTCCATTTCTCAATGATACCTCTTTCATGGGGTTGTGGTGAGGATAAAATGAGTGAATATAAAATGCTCAGAATACCATATGACACATGGCACCCACTCAGTAGGTGTTTGTTAGAGTTCCCAGCTACATTATTATTATCTGAAATAATAGGTTATTACATTGCTCATCTTGGCTCACTTTGCTCTAAGTGATGTTCATGGCACAGTCAAGTCATGTCTTGAAATGTTTCATCTCCTAGCAAAATAGGTGAGATACACCCAGTCCCCTTGGGGTGGCATCTATCCATCCATTCATTCGCTTACTGAGTGTCCAGCTATGATGCTCTGCTACGTGGGAGGCAGTGACTCTAATAAAGTGAAAAGAGGAGAAGCCCTGTGGTCGGTGGTCTGTCTTCAAGTCCAAGCCCTACCCTCTACCCATCGCATGGTCTCAGTTTTGCTGTGAGAATTAAATCACATGCTTATGTTGTGTATCTGATACAACAGATTGATTCCTGACATTGAGTTTTCTTCCACTTTTCTGATAATTTAAGACAGAGGTGGGTTGGATGCCCTGATGTCGGGAGCTGACACCTGGTACTCTGGTCCACAGACACCCTGGCCTCAGGTAGGGGTGCAGTACACAGTGGGCCAGAGTTCTAAGGGAGGACAGTTCTGTGAGAAGACACAGGTGGGGCAGGAGAAGGTGATGTTGGCGTTATTGGTGAAGACATGACAGGGCAGGATGGAGGCTCCAGCATATCAGGACCCTCGGGGGCAGCTTTCACAGAGGAATAGGTAGGTTCTGAGACTCATCCTCACTCATGATCCTCCTGGGTGCTGACTTGGGGTCTAAATGGCCCCTCTCTCTGAAACCTCTGGTTCTCATTCTTCCACTGGTGAGTCGCTTCTTCTCCCCAGGGACTAGGGCCTTTGTCTGTCTGGGTGGTGGCTTTCCCTTGTGGGAATTCCCTTGTAGGGGGAACGGGAGGGGGACTGGCTTGTCTGTGGTTGGGATGTGGATACAAGGTGGTCTCACTAAACCCAAACCTGAGAAGCTGAGCAGACGCTTCTTTCTGGGGTATGCTGAAATCAGAGAGGGGGATCTTCCAGGGGTTCTGCAGGCCAGGAGGAGAAGGGGCAGGAAGGATGCTCAGCGGTGGACTGTAAGCAAGGGCAGCACAGCTGTGCCAGTGCCTAGGACACAGTGACCCCTTCTGGGGTCAGGGGGCCATCTCCTGAGTCACATCTCTCCTGGCCTCTCTTTCCATCCTCTCATCCCCAGCCTTCGCGCCTCCTGCCACATCCTCCCCACCCTCGAGGTGTTGGGGCCTGTGACTTTGGCCTGAGCCATGTCAGGTGCCTGGTCCAGCCTTTCTTGCAAGCTCTCTGTGGAAAGGAGAGCCAACTGGGCTTCCAGCCACCAGGGAGCATATGTTCCAACAGAAACTAGATTGTTTGATTATTGTTTGTTCACTGTCAAGAAAGGTTATAAATGAACAGGAGCAAACCCCCAAAGGCGACTCGCTCCCCGGATAGCATGTTTACTCAGTCCTAGAGCTGTGGCCAAATGGGTTTTCGGGAAACTTCACTTTCATCAGGTCCCTCCCTACTCCAGAACCTACGAAGGTTCTTTCTCATCCACCTCATCAGAATTCTCCTGGCATTTCCCAGGGCTTGGGTAATATGTCTTGGCTCCAACTTCACGATTTTATTCCCCCCATCACAGCGAGAATCCCACAGTGCCTTCTGATCCACCAGAGCCAGGGCTTCTAAACTTTTCTGACCAGGAGCCTCAGTGAGACATACTCACTTAGCCTCACTGTGTGTGATAAACACTGCTATTTTCTCTTTCATTTAAAAAGGTGCAGGTCATGACTCACGCAATTGATTTCATGACAGACTAATGGGTCATGACCCACAGTTTGAAAAGCAGAACTGATTTCACACATACTAATCATGGTAGCGTGTCCAAGCTTGTACTGTTCGCCGCAGTACAGGCCACAGGCCAGTCAATGGAGAGTTTTGGGGGCAAGGAATAGAGTGACTTTATTTGGAAAGCCGTGAGGATGGTGGACTAATATCCCAAAGAACCATCTTGCCCAGGCTTGGATGATAGTTTCTTTTGTAGAACAAAGAAGGGGAGGTGAAGCGGTAAAGCAAAAAGGGTTATCTCTGTTGTTTAGTCACTGAGTAGTGTCCAACTCTTTTGTGACCCCACAGACAATAACCTGCCAGGCTTCTCTGTCCATGGGATTTCTCAAGCAAAGATATTGGAGTGGGTTGCCATTTCCTTCTCCAGGGGATCTTCCTGACACAGGGATCAAACCCACATAACCTGCATTGCAGGCAGATTCTTTACCACCGACCCACTAGGGAACCCCTCCAAAAGGGTGACAAGTTGTTGGAATGATTTCCTGGTTCCAGCCAGACTCCAGAGGGCATGTGTTAGTTTCTTCCTTCCTGCAGCTATTCACAGGTGGGCCTGGTCAGGAGGTTTCCTGGGAGCTAAACAAAGGTATTTTAGTTTAATGCTCAGGTGTGGGAGGCAGGGTTCCCCGAGATGGACCATTATGTACACTTTAAACTGTTGGCAACATCCCTTGAGTGATTAACTTGTAGCAAAAGTTAAGAGAGAAAGATCCAACAGAGAGTCAGATTTGTTATTCCCTATTATAGTCATGGAAACCCAAGTGGATGCCAGGACACGCTCACCAGCCATCTCAGGAGATAAGAGTGACCAGTCACATCTGACAAAAAGTTGGTCAAAAAACATTCAAGAGTAGTGGCTGCCACAAATTTTTTTTGATTGCAGCCCATCAGTAAAAAACGTTTCAGCATATAGCACGGATCTATGTTTGGTTATTTTTTTAACCTACCCGTGTATGATGAGACCACATAAAACATACACTCAAAATGGGAATTTTAAAAGGGTGGCATAAAGATGAAAGGAACTGTATTTTAAAATGACATGCTAATCGTGTTGGCTTCATTCTGTTATCAGCAAATATCCGAAGGCAAAATACACAGAAAGAACGAGGCTCATGGTTATCAGCAGCAGTTGTAAATCTGTTTTCAAACCGTTTGGATGATTTAAGATGTTTTTCTGGTTGACTTCTTGTCAGATTTGGAAACCGCTGCTTTGCATCACACCCTCTTTCCTCAGCGTTGCCCTTCCTTTCCTGACAAAACCAGAAAAGCTCCATTAGCGCCTCCGTTTGCTACTTCCGTCCACCAGAAATCTGGGGCGGGGGGTCACTTTTGACACCTCTTTCCCTTGCCCACCTCAGCCAGCCAGTTACCGCCTTCTGGGGACTTTATTACTCAGGAGAGGATCAGCTCTCCCCATGTTCTCCTTCAGTTGCTACATTCCTGGCATGCTGCCTCCTCCTTCCTCCCAGGTCTTCACCTTTCACGTGTGATTCCCTCTCCCTGGAGTGTCCCCTCCCTTTTCACCTGACTGACTCCTACTCACCCCTCAAAACCCAGCATAACAGCCTTCTGCAGAGGGACCGTCTCTGACCACTGTCCAGGATACTTTCTGAGGCACCTTGCGCTTTCTTCCATGGCTCTTATCACAGTTTTATTTTTATACTTATTTATGCTTCACTTTCTTTCAGGTGTGCAGCCCTCTAGCATCTAGATTGTATCAAGTTGGCCAAACAGTTCATTCAGGTTTTTTTCTGTTACATCTTATGGAAGAACTCAAATAAAATTTTTGGCCAACCCAGTAATTTCCTTCAGGGCAGGGACCATGCCTGATGTGTGTGTGTGTGTGTGTGTGTGTGTGTGTGAGAGAGAGAGAGAGAGAGAGAGAGAGAGAGAGGGTGTTTAGCATCCACATCATGCACTCTCAATAAATATTTAATACTCACAACAACTGTATTACAGGTAGTACCCCCATTTTACAGATGAGGAAATTGAAAGTCTAAAAGGTTAATTGCCTGAGGTCACCGGTTAGTAAGTGGGAAAGCTGGCCCTCAATCCAGGCCTTTCAGGTTGTAGTGTACACTCTTGCCAACCCTTCTGGGTTGTTCTTTTGAAACACGCACAGGCTCTAAGGACGGATTTTCAGTCCTACCTTCTTTGTTGATACTAGCTCCCTAGTGATCCTCCTCCTGAACTAGCTCTATTTATGCTCAGGATATCTGTATCACACTCTTTACCCTAAGTTATTCTGGATGACTCTGACCTTTTCCCACACAATTTCATGTCCCTAAAACGTATCCATGTTTTAACTTGGAAAAGTAAGACTGCATTGCCTCATCTTCTCTTGAATTCCATAGCACCTTGGAAAGAACCTGAGTGCCCCAAATACTAAGTAAATAATTACTGATTAGTTGATCATTATCAAGAGCTTGGCAGAGATTTCATCTGACTCCCAAGTTAAATCCTGTCTTTGGGCATATCCGCTTCCCAGCCAAGAGTAAGAAGACCGTGCCTCAGATTCAGAGGGGTTTTAACTGTTCCAATTTGCACTTGTTGGCCTTCTTCCTGGTGGATCTCAGTGTAACTTTTGGCTGAGACCCAGGAATTTAAGGGTCTTCAATACCATGAGTAATTTCATGAGTTGCTGATGGCTAATTAGGGGTGATTACAGTCAAGAGATTTGACTGTCTTAATAACCCCCAGAAATGGCTGGTGGTGACTTTAAATGTCTTGATTATTTTCCCCTGCAAATGGAATTTTCTGATTCTTTTGACTGTCTTTTCATAAGTTCTTGTAATTTATCCCCCACCTTGCCTTTCTAGTGAAAAGGAAATGTGAAGTCCTGAGGAGAATTTGGAAACCAATGATTTTGGAAAACTCTGGCTTTATTAATGAGGACTCCTGGGCACACCTTGAAACCCGGCTTCATTTCTTTGTCTTTCCTTGGGAGGAGGTGTGTGAGGAGAAGGAGTCTGGACCATGATTTTTCTCCCCATTCCATTCCATTCCAACCTAGCCTCCCATCCCAGGCTGTCTGATGCTATTTATAAGTTACCTTTGAAACCATTGCCTCATTTGACAATGTTGAGAAATTGTGTTTAGTGCAGTTTTCTGAATGGAGTAGTGTTTGTAGGTGAGGGGTTTTACCTTCCTGTTGTTACTGTGACAACAGACTTTATGTTACTTGCCCTCTTCCTGCATCAGTATCTTCAGAGCTACTTTTTGTTTTTTTTAGGGTTTTTTTTTTGTTGTTGTTATGCTGCGCAGGATCTGAGTCCCTGACCAGAGATCGAAAACAGGCACAGTGCAATGAAAGCGCTGAGTTCTAGCCACTGGACTGCCAGGGAATTCCCTGGAGCTACTTTTAGTTGAGCATCCTCTGTTCTAGGGACTGGGCTAAGCATATGACGTGTGTCCACTTGTTTAATACTTGCAGCCTGCCTCAGTTTTTTAGGACATATTTTTTGAACAGGTTTTATTTTTTTCCCCTGTTTTTGTTGTTTTTGTCCGTACCCCATGGCGTGTAGGATCCTAGTTCCCCCACCAGAGATTGAACCTGTTCCCTCTCTGTGCAGAAGCACGGAGTCCTAACCCCTGGACCACCAGGGAAGTCCTGAACAGTGTTATTGAGATGTAATTCACATGCCATGTCTTTGCCAATTTAACATGTAGAATTAATTTTTTTTTAGTGTATTCACAAAATTGTACAGCCATCAACACAATCTAACTTTAGAACATTTTTGTCACCTTGGGCGGAATCCTCACACCCTTGAAGTAGCCCCTCTCCACCCTCCAGAGCTTGGTAATCACGAATGTATTTTTTTGTCTCTATAGATTTGCCTGTTCTGAACGCTTCCTGTAAATGGAATCATACAATACCTCGCCTTTTGTATTTCACTTGTGTGATGTTGTCAAGGTCTGTCAGTATCCAGACGTCATTTCTCTTCGTGTTTAGGGAGTAGTTTTACCCCTGCTGTACAGGTGGAGTAACCAGGACACAGAGGTGAAAGGGCTTTCTAACGGGTCAAGTAGCCTTTAATGGATGGAACAAGATTTCCAGTACTCATTTGCCTAATGACAACTCTGCTGTTGGCTTGGACTCTGAAGCAGTCATACTGATGGTAGCTTATTAAACATTTTCTTTTTTTTTTCTCTGTTAAGCTTATTTATTCTTTTTTTTTTTTAATTTTTATTTTAACTTTAGTTTACTTTACATTATTGTATTGGCTTATTAAACATTTTCTATGGGTCACTGTGCTGAGTGTCCTGCAAATCTGTTACCTCATTTTCATACATAATCAACTTTCATTTGGGCAATCTGGTGACCGTAACTGGGCATAAATGGGCAATGGTATTTTTGTACTGTCTTCCATTTGCTCACTTGTTGAACAGCCTGGCCTAAGCTGCAGAATCTTAGATTCTAGACTTTTTGTAAGCTGATGATACTAAAAATAGCATTGTTATTCTTCTGTAGGAGTTGAACATCACCCCCATCTGCAGAAAATTGGCAACATCTCTGAGGAGCCCTTGCTTTTTCCTGGGACACCCAGGATCATGGTTTCCTGTTTCATGGAGTCTCTCAGGTGAGTGGAAAATCTTTTGAAAAGGAAATAGGAAACTAAGAAATTCAACATTTGAATTTTCCTGTATATTTCTTCTAGTAATGAGCCTTGAGGGCCTGCATCTCATAGGTACTTTTGATGAGCCATGTACATATGTGTAGCAAGTCTGATGCTCACAAGGGCTGCTGAGGCCTGGACAGCTATGTGCTGTGGTGAGAAGTGCTTAGACTGAGATTAAGCGGCTTGGGCTCTATGCTGTGCTCTGCTATTTGCTGAGCGATATCTAGGACTCAGAGTTTTCATTTATTATTTATTCATTTGATGCTCTGCTTGGCATATGGAATCCTAGTTTCCCAACCAGGGATCAAACTCGTGTCCTCTGCATTGGAAGCACAAAGTCTTAACCATTGGAGCACCAGGAAAGTCCCCTCAGATTTTTCTTAAAATAAAAATGTTAATGGATTTGTGGGTATTTATCATGGCTGCATAATAAAATTACCTGAAGAACTTTAGAAAATATTGTCCTCTCGCTGCATGCCCACAGATTGTGATATAATTGATCTGGTATATTTAAAAGGTGGCCTCTCTGGTCCTGTTTGTTCAAAGCATCTGTGACTTGCCCCTGCATTTTTAACTTGATACTGATATCAACCATGCAAAGTAAATGGAACAAGTAGTATGGTCTCTGTATGCAGATCAGAAAATCAGTGTTTATCTCCTGATGCCCATTCCTTCAGTGTAGACTCAGGGAAAAGGCTTGGTGCTCTGGAATTTAGTCTGTATACTGAGACTTTTTTCAAGCTTTCTTAAAGATGATAGACCCCTTTAAAAATTCTTCAATCAAAATCCTATGTAATAAAAACAACAAAAAATACCTCATCATTATAAAATAGCCAGTGGCAGTATTTTATTAGGGGAAATTTATTTTAGAAGTTCGAATTTGTAATGTTTACACATTATGAGATTCATGAGTCTATTTGCATAAACATCAGGATTTGGAATCAGAATTTACAGATGATGGCTTATATGTTAGCCTCTGCATTGAGTTTACCTTGTGACTGGTTTAGGCTGCATAGTATTCAGAAAATCTTGGTCCATCTAGGTAAGTAATTGCAATTGGTAACAGTTCTTTAGTGAAGCTCATTTTACAATCTCAGGATACTCTTTAAAGAAATTGACTCAGAATCTAGAAAGAGAAAAGAACTTTTTATTTCAAAGTTGAATCACTAAGGTTATCTTATTTTTTTCCCTCCATAACTGTGATAGTCCCAAATGCCCAGAATTTACACTAAAAAGTGAAAACGGTCTGTAACGTGTTATTATGATGGTGCCACATGTAATGGCTCAGCCAGGGCTAGAGCATTTGTCAGGCAGATGCTCTTAGCCCATGGCTGGCATTTCACTGAGTATAGTGCGTGTGTGTACTCTCAGTCTGTAATTGCTTGTATAATTTTACATGAACTGACATGTGCAGGCCTGCAGTCCAGAGACCCATGCAGAGCTATAAGCTTCTTCGTCAGTGACATAAACCAATGTGTCAGAAAGAGTCAGAGAAGGCAGGAAGTGCTCCATTCTGAGGCCTCTACAAAATCCAGCCATGAACAGAGCAGCCTGAGTCTCTTCAGTGTTCACTTTTGTTATCTAAATTAGCATGTGGACAGTTTCTAGCCATAGTTTAAAACACAGTTTAAAAGCTATTTCAGGACATAAAATGTGTATCCAGTTTGTGGAAGCTCCCATGTCCTGCTGTAAAACCACAGGGGAGTGAGACAGGCAGTTGTAGGACCGCAGCCTATTTGAGCACCAGGACCCAATGGGAGACACAGAAGTGGAAGTCACAGTTGTATATTTAATCGAAATAAAAAGAGCAGCAAATAAAATGTTGTTTCCTCATGTAGTAAGCAAGTGGTAAGCAAGTGTGAGTCTCGCTGCTATCAGAAAGGCCCCTTTGAATACTGAAGACCCTCAAAAATGTGGGGCCACCCAGGCTGTACAAGAAGGGCTTCATCTGAGAGAAGTCCCCTTTGCAAAATTTTTTTTTTCTTAATGTTTGGAATTTTAATTGATGCCCCTGCAGTTAACCTCTGTAATGATCTGTGATATGGAGGCCATCTCCCAGGGAGGCCTGGTGGGCTCACCTCCAATCCGTGCATTATTTCAGAAAAATTGCCAACAGATTAGAAGTTAGCAGGGTAGGAGCTGTTGAAAGCTAGATGTGGCCTTGCTGCCCTCCAGGCAGAACTCTGGGAGTCTTGATAGGCCTCCAGGATTAGGATCCTGCTGAAGGGATTGTTTGAAAAGAGCTGCTCAGTCAGACGATGCTTCCCAGCTGGCTCAGAGGTTAGCAGGAGATGTGGGTTCGATCCCTGGGTCGGGAAGATCCCCTGGAGGAGGAAATGGCAACCCACTCCAGTATTCTTGCCTGGGAATCTCATAGACAGAGAAGCCTAGTAGGCTACAGTCCATGGGGTTGCAAATAGTCGGACATGACTTAGGGACTAAACAACAACAACTCAGCAGGACATTTCTCCAACGGCCCTGCTCTAAGGAAAGAATATATGAGTTATGAGTACAGGCAAGTCTTCAGGAGAGCTCAGCTGAAGATTTCCACCAAGCCTCCTTCTTTATAAGCCAGGTGCTCATAAACCATTTTGCATTCTGTGTCGAGGCCCACATAAATATATTTTAACCTGACCGGGTGGGGGGTGGGGTGGGAAGCAAGAATGTCTTTTGTTTAAATACTTTTCAAAATGTTCTGGGGGAAAGGGCCATGATTACTTTAAGAGTAAAAGTCTTTGATAAAACTGGTAGATGAGAAACATATAGAGACACACAAATACTCAAGGTTTAAAAAAAGAATATTGATCAAGGCAGCCAAATGCATAAAGATTAATAGGAAAAGCTGGAGGATATCTCTACCTATAGAGAAAACAGGTCAAAATTAGGAGTTAGTCGCCAAGAAAACCCCTGAGAGGGAAAAAAATATTTAAGGGGATTCACAATTCTGATACGCAGAGATTTTGTTTAAAAATCCCTCTCCAGTTCTTGCCAAGCCACAGGGAAACAGAAAGCCAGCTTCTCCCTCATTGAAAGAGAAGGAGAAGCCCTGAGTATTAATATAGCAAGAGTGCCTCTGCCATGCTCAGAGTCTGTAGTAATAAAAAGAGCCATAGTTAAATCCAGTAGCAGAAGAAACACTAAGACTAACTCTGCACGGAGCTGGTTATTGAGTTGCCTTTGGACCTTGGATGAGTCTTGGATGCTGTGCAAAATTTAGGACAGGTGATATCCATTTGGAACAGAGTTGGTCAAGGCTAGATTAAGATTTGTCACCTATCACAAGTTAGAGAGGAAAAGGCACTAAGTAATACAGGAGCATATTTATCTCTTAAAGACTTGCTCCAAATTGTGCACCATTTTTTTTTCTTGTATGTACAGTTACATCTTTGTGTGTTTGTTCAGTGATCGAGAGGAATGAAACTCAGTTTTCTCTCTAGAAGCAGCATAACAGGTGAAGATGACCAGCCAACCAAGTTTCTTTAGAGCCAATCACCCTGGTCAAGGGCTCTTTACCTCGTAGAGTGCTTTTGTGCAGTTGACATAATATATCTTTGAAATGAAAACACAGAGGAAAACAAAACTATTGAAAATGCCAAACAAATGGTTAAAGCTGATTCGGGGATTCTTATTTGGAATAGTAGTTTTTGAAGAAATACAGATGTAATTAGAGGGATTACAGGGTTAGATGGTGATTTTTATAGCTCTTGTGAAGGAGAGTTCTGGATCATTTTAAGGGTTTTACAGGTTGATGGCCCTAGGTCAAGTGTCTGGTTTTAGTCTTCTGAAACGTGAGGCTTTTCTTTTCCTTGATACACAGTTCAGTACAGGACTATTACTGTAATGCCTGTCAGCTACTTCACTGAGAAATACAACCATAAGGGATTGAGGAAATGAGAAAGAGAAAGGTTCCAGTTCTTAGAGAACTGGAATAAGATCCTGAAGACAAAAAGAAAGAAGGAGGTTGAAAAAGTCTAAGTGCAAGAAAGAGAATGCCCAAAGTAGTGATAGCTGAGGTGTGAAAACTGAGACTCCCTTTGGAGTAGGGAAATCTGTGATAATTGGCAAGGGTCATGGGATCAGTTAGTGTTCCTGTGCCGGTGACCAAGAAGTGGGTTGGAGGAGGAGGGGAAATAAGAGAAGGAAGAATAGAGGGAAGAGATGAAGTGGGGAGGGACAGAAGGAGGA
>SJYQ01001657.1:277343-293256 GCA_006410935.1 Redunca redunca
GGAGGGGCATAAGGGAAGGGGTGGGGCATAAAGGGAGGGGAGGGGCATAAGGGGAAGGGAGGTGTAGGACAGAAAGCGAAAGAGGCCAGGCTGAGATCCTAAGTATTAAACTTCAGGGTGTCACTAAGGAAGGGCTGAATTGCTCTGGCCCACATTGAAACCACTACCCAATTGATGCGTAATAAATATTGGGTTGGCCAAAAAATTCATTCGAGTTTTTCCATAAGATGTTACAGAAAAACTCAAACTTTTTGGCCAACCCATGATTTGTTGAAGATTGAATGAATAAATTAATAATTCTCTTTAATGTGAGAGAAATAAAGTAGATTTTTCTTTCCTAATCAGGATTTTTACTTAATTATAAAAATAGGTTAAAATAGAAAATCATACAAGTGATAGACACACACCTTTAACAGTTTATTTTTAACATAAAACACATGTACACTCACCAAGTGTTTGATGTAGGGGCCAAGGACTTTTCCTTGAGTGTGAACCCCTGATTGTCTTTCTTGCACAAACCACACCCGTAGCATTATCAAAGGTTTCCATTTGGGTTTCTTTCAAGTGGAATGAGAATCTAAGACATTTGCAAAGCAATCTGAGTATAGAATGATGCTGAATTTTTATTATTTTTGCTTCTAATCATTTACAGTTGACCACACCAAATTTGCCAGTGTTTTTTTTTTTTTTTTTCTTGGCAACTTGCCTTTATCAAGTCTTTTCCAAAGCATCCAGCTTCATTTGTGTAGAAACAACTACCAAATACTCTTTCTTTTCATGTTTTGTTTCATGGGCTTGTGTACGTTTGAGCATTTTATGTAATTACAAACCCATGGCATCATCAATTTGGGGAGCATGGTTAAATTCCATAGGAACGCAACTCATCTGGTGAGTACAGAAGAGTACCAGGGAAGAACCTGCTGGAATCTTTTGTGGGAAGCCCAGTAGGAACCATCTGAATGGTAGGCATAGAGGCTAGGAGGAAATAAAACAGTTTCTTGGAGGACTGTCTTGGCAAACCCCTCCCTATAAAACGATGGCAGGCGTTCAGACAGTATTGATTTTTCTTTATCCCTGGCACAGTCCTGCACCTGGCATGCATCTTCATCCCTCAAAACTTAACAGTGGGATTTTCTGGAACCTTCTGTACCTAAAAGGTTCAGTGCAGTCAAGGTGTGTCATTGAGCTGCCAACTACCTGTTCCTTATGGACTGAAATAAATTTGTATGGCTCAGGTTAACATCGACACCCCACCCGCTTCCCTGGGGTCAGAATCAATATCTCCAACTTGTAGAAATCCACCCTTTGCAATTGTCCCCACCCCACCCCCCTCCTCACCAGTTCCTGTTTTTCCAACAGTGAATTCTAGGGATGTACTTAGAAAACACTTTATTGATGAAAGTGTCATTCACAGCAGCACTTTGTATTTCTTGGTGACTGGTATTTCCTCTCTCTCTCTCTCTCTCTCTCTCTCTCTCTCGTTTGTTTTTTTTCCCCTCCCTTCATTCTCTCTTTCCTTTCTTTTATTCACTTGCTATTTATTGGCCCTGCGTTTGGACTAAGACTTCGCTGGTTGTTCTGTTTGCTGCAAAGGTGTATCAGAAACAGTTTCCTCAAGAAACCTACCACTGAGCTGAGGAATTTACTGAAGGGTTTTGTGTCTTAAAAAGCTGTGCTGAGGGACTTCCTTGGTGGTCCAGTGGCTAACACTCCACACTCCCAGTGCAGGAGACCTGGGTTCAATCCCTGGTCATGGACCCCACATGCTACAACTAAGAGTCCGCGGGTTGCAACTAGAGATCCTACACGCTGCAACAAAGATCAGAGATCCCACGTGCTGCAGCCAAATAAATTAATGAAAAAAGAAAGCTGTGCTGTGACAGGACACCTCACTTTTCCAGAGACCCCAGTCCAGAAAACACAAATGGCTGTGAGAGTTGAGAACTGGAAATAAGCAATAAAAACAAATATGCAGTTAGAAGAGGTGTCCTTAAGTCTAGCTCTAAAATGGAAATATTTGCTCCACGACAGCCAGCCAGGCCTTTCCCTTGAACCTGTTTGGTCTTGGTTTGGCTGCAGCTTGGTTGTCTAAAGGTTTTCGCAGCCAAGGCTGACCCGAAGGAGGCGGAGTTAAGAGGTGCAGGCTCGTCCACAGTAAGGTGAGCAGTACCTGACAGTGGGAAGGAACCGGCAGAGGGCCAACTGGATTCAGAAAGCCCCAGGCGTCCCCGGTGCTCTCAGCCTGCTCTGCTCCAAGGTTGCCACCTTCTGCTGCACCGATTGACTGATACTCACTCTGGTGACTCTGAGCCGTCTAAACAAGGTTACCACAGCTCAGCATACTCTGCATGAGAAAGCTAGGCAAAGAAATAGAATGCACTGTTTAAAAGTTTGGAATTTCAGTGGCTAGTTTCAATTATTTTAGAATATTCTCTAGTGAGTCTGGTTCATGT
This sequence comes from Redunca redunca, assembly GCA_006410935.1. Taxonomy (NCBI): domain Eukaryota; kingdom Metazoa; phylum Chordata; class Mammalia; order Artiodactyla; family Bovidae; genus Redunca; species Redunca redunca. The sequence goes on from SJYQ01001657.1 coordinate 279,797, forward strand.
TTTCCTGTATCTACTTATTCTCTGATTATTTTTTGCAAGAAATGACAGAAAGTAAAACAGATGTAGGAAGTCACCACCTTATACAGACTGGGGAAGAAAATTGGGGTAATAAAATGACAAATGCTTGGTTTCACAGTGCGTTGTGTCCTAGGAGGCCCAGACCATAGGGGTTAAGGGTCCAGGCCGAGACACTGACCGTTGGCATTGGAATCAGGCTTCGCCACTCAGTACCTTTCACTAAGTGACTTGGCCTCTCTGTTCCTCAGTTTCCTCACCTGCAGAATGGGTATAAACAAAGTGTCTGACAGGATGGTTGTGGCAATTAGATGAAATAATACTGTAAGCGTTGAGGTCAGTGGTAACTGTGTAGTCTTCTGGCTAATGTCATTTGTAACTCATCTTCTCTTCTTGCCTTTACTGTTTAACTGCTGTGAGAGGAAGTTCGAGGGTTGGATCGAATACAGTAAAATGAATGCTCAGCAATCATTTTTGATCTCCAGGGTGCAGTACGTGGAGATTTCACTTCAGTGCTAAGATTTTGGCTCTCTTTTCAAAGGTCGATATAATTTTATTCCTGATCAGGTTGCTCCCAAAATATCTCTTGGGTTGTATTAACTGAAGAGGAAAAGAAATAAAGTTTTTTTTTTCCCTCTCTTTTTCTTGTTTTGTAGTTTGACTGTGTTCAAGTGGCACTGAGTTCACTGAGATGATCCCAGGTGTACAGTGTCTGTGACATGACCCACCCCACCCTCGCTAGAGCCAAGGATGATTGGGGTGGCGGCGGGGCTTTGGGGGGAGTGTTGGCCCAGGCAGATACCGAAGGGCAGAGTCCCAGTTCCATGATGTCAATCTTGTACCAAATTTCAATGAGCATTATTTTCTACAGGAAATGAAATGATGGAGTGTTTAAAGTCTAGAACAGGGTTGGGTAAATGGCATGACTTTTTCTTTCTGATTGGTGTGAACTCTTGGGTTGCTTCCCCTCAAGGTGAATCGGAAAGTCTTGCTAGGAATGTGGCTCCCCTCACCGCTTGGAGGGGAGTATGTGATCTGTTTGCCAAAGGCCCTGGTAGCCTTCAATCTGTCAAAACGTTGCAAGCTGGGAGCAGTTTGCCAAAGCAAACTATCAAAGTGAAATAACACACGAGTTGCACACACACAGACACACACATGCTCTCCCATTCCCCAAACATTAATTTCGAATTGGGTCAGCAGGAACAAGACTTTGGGCCAGATTGCCAGTGTTTTGAAGAGCTGTGGGCACAGCTATGGACTACCAATTAGATAGGTATGTGTGAGGAGGGTGGGGTGTCCTAAAGTGGAGTCTGCAGTGTAGGGGTGGGAAGCTTCCAGCCCTTGGCCGAGTTTCATCTGGCCCCTGGGGTTATATATTGCTCTGGCTGCTGCGATTGCAGTCCAAAGTATAATTTCCCCTCTGGGGGAATTTATTCTATTCCATTCAGAGCGGAGCCCACTTAATAACTAAGATTTTATTCCAGCATGAATTTTATTGGGTACCCCTATGCATCTGAGCCTCACTAGGACCCGACTTGATAAAGAAAAGAAGCATTTGAACATCTAACATAACTTGCGTAGGCTTTTTGCAACAAGAAGCACTCACAAACATTTTGTTACCAGACCTTGTGTAAATCCTTTAAGAACAAATTTGGGGGAAGTCACGTAGAGACTCCAGTACTCTTGCCTGAAAAAAACCATGGACAGAGGAGCCTGGTAGGCTACAGTTCAAAGGGTCACAAAGAGTCGATACCACTGAGCAACTGAACACACACATGCAGAGACTCAAAAACATACTGAAGTTTATAAATCCCTCATAAAATAGCTTTTAAAATCTCCCAACATTACTTTGGACACTTGAAAATACGTTAATTTGCACTATTTCCACTCATCTTGAAATTTCACAGGTCACAAGATGGTGAAGGCGTATTCATTAATTCAATGAATTAAGCTCTTTCTATGTAGCAGACACTCTGCTTGGTGCTGGGAGATAAAGGAGTGACCAAACAGGCTCCCTGATATCTTGGAGCTTATATCCTAGTGGGCAGAGGAAGAAGTTTGAGTGAATAAAGACATACTATGTGAAGTGGTAGGGCTTCCCTGGTGGCTCAGCGGTAAAGAATCTGCCTGCCAATGCAGGAGCCACAGGTTCGATCCCTGAGTTGGGAAGATCCCCTGGAGGAGGAAATGACAACCCACTTCACTATTCTTGCCTGGGAAATCTCCTATACAGAGGAGCATGGCAGGGTACAGTCCATGGAGTCACGAAAGAGTTGGACATGACTCAGCGACCAGACCACAGCAGCTCGTGAGATGGTAAGTGCTGTGGAGAAATAGAAATAGGCTAGGTTGGGAGAGGGCGTCCTGGGGAGGGAACATGCTACGGCCATATCTGGGAGGAGAGTTGACCAGGCAACCCTGGAATGTAGTTCCTCCAAGAGAGTGGAAAACCTAAAATTTTCCCTTCTCCCATTTTCCACTCCTTCTCCCACTCCAAGTCCCCCTGACTATTATGGCAGTGCAGTCTGGGATGAGTGGTTATGCAAAACAGCTCCTGATTGCATTACAAATATGTGGCTTAGGTGTGTGCCAAGAACTTTGAGGGGCTGAGGTGTAACACATTTCTGGAGCTGCTGTTTGTTTTTTTAACAAAACCACACCAATCTGGTTTTCTTTTTAAATGAGTAAACAGTGCCAGAATGTGTTACAAGTGATTCAGATTTGTGGGCACAGCTTCATAATGTATTTTCTTGCACATAAACTCACTTGAGACAGTCAGGGTGGGTGCCATTATTCCCATTTTACAGATGGAGGAATTGAGGTGCAAAGGTGATCTGCCCAAGGTTATGTAACCACAGAGCATAAACTCCCGAATTGTGATGCCCATGTCCTTTGATTTCTAGAGCAACCTAAATCTAGTAAGAATGCAAGTAGAAAATAACTGTTCTTTTCTCATCACCGTGTTCACACCTACTTCTTTAGATGGCCCTGCCTTGTCGAGGAAAGACAGATAGGCAGTTTTCTGGTCCATTGCAGCTTTAATGAGCAGTCTCACTTACAAGTATCAAAAAGCCCCCAAAGATGTGTGTATGTGTAGGAGGGATAGCTTTAATGGTTGCATGTCCATCCTTCTAGAAGTTTTAGTTTTCCTTTAGTAGCTTTAGTTTTCATTTTCCTTGAGTCATTTTTGGATGAATCTAAGACATCAGTAGCTTCACCATCCAGACCTGCACCCTTAGCCCCCTGTGTGCTGCGCAGCACACATCCATGTGCCTGTGCGTTGGATAGTACAGAGACAGAACATTTTCACCCTCATAGAAAGTTGTCTTGGACAGCACTGGCTTAGAGCCTCAGCAAGTATAAATCAACTCCTTGATTCTTTTCACCACTCATTTTAATATTTTTCTGAATAGATTCCTTACTTGGAGGGATTTTGTGTATATTCTGCTACATTAAAGAAAGTCTAGTCAGATATAAAATCTTTAGTCTCTCATCCAATTTAAAGCTCCTTTCCTCCCACGTCCTGGGCCTGGTCTGGCCTCAGAGCACTGTAGTAGGGAAGAGAAGGCTTGGCTGGTTTCTGCATACTCCTGGTTCCCCTCTGTGCCGTCCCCTTCTGCTCCTTGTTCCTCCAGGATGGAGCATGGGGGAGAGAGGTAACTGGGCATGGAGGATCCCAATAGGAGTGGTGCCCACTCTCAGCTGGTGTGGCTGTCTTGGCTCGGCAGATGTCAGCACTGTGGGTCCTCCTCTCGGGGCACTTTGGCTGGTCTTTTGAAGAACCTCCCCTCACTGGGGTCTTCTGCTGTGGATCCCCTCATGCAGGCTGTGCGAACATCGGCTGCCCCTTTACCGCCTTCCCCCAGCTCCTGGGCCCCATGGGTACACACCTCATATCACCCTGTCTTTTGGGGGTTACCTGATCCTGGTGAGTTATCTTCTTTGAGGAGGTCCTTACTGGACAACTTAAGTCCCGTTTTCCACAGGAGAACCCCAGTCTCTCCTGCCCCTGCAAGTTATAGGCACACAGACTGCTCGCACGCCAGCCCTCTCTCATCAGTCTGTGCTCCCAGACATTGCAGCTGGGTTTTGACCTTTAGATACTTTTCAGGGGACGATCAAGCACCACTCAGTATACTGCAGACACAGAGAGTCCAGATCAAGTTCTTAAATGGTTGCCCTCCTTATTTCCTCCCCTTGTAGCAGGATGGAGGGGCTGTGCTCAGCACTCCTGTATCCCTAGCAAACGTGTCCCATTCTCCAGCCCACACCGCACTCCTTGTTCAGGCCGAAGGTTGAGGGTGGGTGGGGCCAGAGGAGGACACCTCCATTTCTGGTCCTGAACAGATGGTTGCATCCTCCTCTTTGGAATGTGTGCATATGTCATCCCCTTGGTTCTTAGTTTTGGGGCCTCAATGCAGCAATGCATTTAAACACCTTGGTACAGAGGCACCTGGCATCCATGGGGTAGCAAAGAGTCAGACATGACTGAGGAACGGGGCAGCAACAACATATCCCTTCCCCCTGCTTCTTGGCTCATCACACGATCTCCAGCCAGTCTGGCCACATCCATTCTGTGTGGTTTCCTAGGACCAGACTCATTTATACACAGTGAGGGTTAGGGTGGAACTTAGGGTTCCTAGAGATGGTGGGAGCTTTCCTAACTCCACAGGTCTTACTCCCCCCTCCCCCAGCTTCAGACAGATTTTCCTCATGCCTGCCTCTACATAGGACAGGAGCCTGTGACTCATCTCTCAGCTACGTTGGAGGCCTCTAAAAGGTTGAGAACCACTGGATTACCTGACTGTGCTCAGGGTTTAACCCTAAGAGGATTCCAAAGACAACCAAGTAGGACCAGCGGCCTTTTCGCCTTGATGCTTCAAACAGTGCCGCTGATGACGTGCCATCGGGGTGCTCTGGGCATTTAATTAATTGGCAGTGCTTGTTTCTGCCCTGACTCACTAACTGTGCTGGGCGTGTTCACCTCTATTGTCCTCGGTGATCCTTACACATGGCAACCTTAAGGCTCACAGACGTGAGCTCAGCCAGGATCACCTGGACGGGAATGACAGAGCTGGGATTCTAGCCTCAAAGTGTTTGAATCCAAAGCTTTGTGCTCGTCCCACTCACCCTGCTGCCTTGGGGCCAGTTGGCTCCTATTTCTACACCTTCTCTTTATTTGATGACAAGCCCTAATCAGGGCTGGTGACAGTAGGGCTTAACACAGCTAATCCCACCCGTGGAGAACATATGTGACACTGAAGGGCCAAGGACAGAGAGAGGAATGGTTCTGAGGAAGCCCAGGGTGTGGGAGGGGGACTTTCCTGTCCAGGCTCAGAAGCCCCCCTTCTGGGCTAACATTACCACCTCCATGAGGACCAACATGCATGAGCACTTACTCTGTACCAGGCACCATGTGTTATCTTATGCAGCCTTCCCAGACCTCCAGCCAGCTTCTGTTGTATCCTGATCTTACAAGGAAGGAGTGAGTGAGTGAGTGAAGTTGCTCAGTCGTGTCCAACTCTTTGCGACCCCATGGACTGTAGCCTACCAGATTCCTCCATCCGTGGGATTTTTCCAGGCAAGAATACTGGAGTGTGTTGTCAACCCGGGTCTCCCGCATTGACAAGGAAGGAGACTGAGGCTCAAAGAAATTCAGTGTCCTGACCTGGAAACCTTGCCAGCAAGTGGTAAAGTAGAGTTTGATCCCAGGTCTTCCTCATGCCAAGGCCCCACCCACAGCACTGGGCTGCCTCTTTGCCTGTGGGGCTAGCCCTTTGCGTCTTCACTGGGTTTACATCCTAGGGCCCAGTTGAGCTGTGCTCCTTTCCTGTGGCTCAGCTGGTAAAGAATCTGCCTGCAATGCCAGAGACCTGGGTTTGATCCCTGGGTTGGGAAGATCCCCTGGAGAAGGGAAAAGCTACCCACTCCAGTATTCTGGCCTGGAGAATTCCATGAACTGTATAGTCCATGGGGTCGCAAAGAGTCAGACACAACTGAGCGACTTTCACTTCCTTCCAAAGATGAAACAGAAATATACTTTTCCACTATATGCTGCTGCCTAGAACACACTCACAGCTCTGCCTGTTGCTGTTTTTCCTTTTCAGTGTCCTGGGTTCCCTCCTGCTGCTTGGACTCCAGCTCGTCTGCCCGCAGCCCTCCACTGAACACAGAAAGGTAAGCCATGGCCTTTCTGAGGCATTCCTTTTCTGCCAAGGTCCTGGGGTCATACTAGTCATCAACGCCTTGAGTTTTATTCTGTTTGGAGGTGAGTCACTGATGATTCTCGAGGAAGCAGCATTGATAGGATGTTCACCCCTCCTAAGTCCTTGACCTTAAAAACGAAGCCAGTGCCCAGGGCCAGTCTTGATCTGAAAGCAGCCCATGGCTGATAGAGTAGGTCAGCTAAGGAGAGGTCAGAGGGCAGACTCTCCCCCCTAGGAGTAGAGGAGCACCAGCACGGAGCCTGACCTCCTCTGGGGGCACCTTCAGTGCAGCGGGTGTGGATGGTTAGCGCTGTGGTGGGAGCCATCCATGATTTTCTGTAGAAGGACACCAGCCAATAGCCAGGCAGGGAGGGAGAGAACAGGGAAGTAAAGACCAGGCCCTCTCTTTTTTCCTCCCCTCCATCTCCTGCTGGTGAGTCCCTCAACCTGAGCCCAATCAAAGTACAGAAAACAAAGAAACCCATCCATGCGGTGCTCAAGGGCCAGCCGTCTGGGCAACAGGGCTGGGTGGAGAAAGGTGGACAGAGCACCTGGAGGGACACGTGGACAGTATCAGGCATGCTTCCCTTCAGGTTCTGAGTGTCTCATAGTTAATGAACCATACACGATGGCCTAAACAAGTCCCATGCTGTCCTGCAGCAGAGCAGCTGCATGATTAATATTTCCTTAAAAATAGGTGCATGATATGGCCTTGGGAGGGTCCCTCAAATTCCTTTCTCCTGCCTAAGAACTCCTGGTGTCTAAAGGTAATGAAGTGCAGACACTTCGGAGAGGACTAATAGGCCAGCCATTTGTATCTAAGTGTGACTGACTTGGTTGGAACTTTTCCTAGAGGGGCTTTCATAAGGGAAGTCCAGGAGAGAAGGGAGCCAAGAAACGAGTATGTGTACGGGTTTGCCTAGCTATGCACCTTCTTGGGACAAGTTCTTGATGTTCTTGTCTGATGAGTCTTGTTTCTTTTAGGTCTGTGGATTGTGTTCTGACTTTCTTTCTGGGCCAGATATGAACCTGTATTATGTGGTGTCCTTCATTAGGGGTCAGCTCCCTGAAAGTGGGATCTTACCTATGTTCATTACCCTATTTCTACCTCTTGGAATACAGTCTGGCATGTTGTAGGTGCTCAATAAAATACCTGTTGAATGACTGACTGACTGAATGAGTGAGTGGAAAAACTGGCCAAGATCTAAGCATTATTTTGGTGAATGCCTGGCAATTTACACTCCTCTTAACCAGGTAGCTCAGTGGTAAAGAATTCACCTGCCAATACAAGAGACGTGGGTTCGATCCCTGGGTTGGAAAGGTCCCCTGGAGAAGGAAATGGCAACCCTCTCTGGTATTTTTGCCTGGAAAATCCCATAGGCAGAGGACCTTGGCAGGCTACAGTCCATGGTATTGCAAAGAACTGGACATGGCTTGGTGACTAAAAATAATGACAAATATTTGACTGCGTCATTCCCATTCATGATTTCAAGAGTCAGAAAGGACAACTATTATAGCTTGAATGTTTGTATTCCACCCCCACCCTCCACCCCCATGCTAGCCCAAGATTGGTGTGTTAAAACCTAACCTCTGTGATGGTATTTGGAGGTGGGGCCTTTGGGAGGTGATTAGGTGATGGAATGGGGTCCTCATGAATGGGGTTAGTGCCCTTGTTAGCGGAAGGGGAGAGCTTGCTGCCCTGTTCTGGGAGGATACAATGAGCAGTCTGCACCCCAGGGTTGGGACTGTGCTGGCACCCTGACCTCAGACCTCCAGCCTTCAGAACTCTGAGAAATCAGTTTCTGTTGTTTATACACCACCTGAACTATGATCCTCTGTTTTAGCAGCCCAAATTGACGAAGACAGAAATTGAGAAGTGGTGATGCTGCTATAACAAATATATAAAATGTGGGAGGGGCTTTGTAACTGGACCCTTGGTAGAGACTGGGGAGGTTTGAGGTGCGGCTAGAAAAAGTCTGCAATGGCATAAATGGGCTTTTTAAAAGGGACTCTGCTGAGAGCTCAGCAACGAAAGAGGGGGGCTGTAGAGAAGCTCTTGATCTGCCTAGAGAATACCTAAGTAATCTCAACTAAAATGTTGGTAGAAATATGGACGTTAAAGGCCATTCCATTGGGTTCTTAGATGGTAATGAGGAACAAGCTATTGGAAACTGGAGGAAAGGCTGTGCTTGTTATAAAGTGGCAAATAACTTGGCTCGTTCCTGCTGTAGTGTTTTGTGACAGGTAGGACTTGTGAGGGATGAAATCAGATATTTAACCAAAGCCATTTCTAAGCAAAGTGTTGAAGGAGTGGCCTGGTTTCTCTTGACTGCTCATAGTAAAATGTGAGGAGGGGGAACCGATTTAAAGATGGAATTGTTAACTGGAAAGGAAGCAGAGCACGGAAGTTAAAGATTTGGAAATTCTTCAGCTGATCCATATTGAAAAGAATGAGAAAGCCTGTCCAGGGTGTGGTTGAGAGACTGATAAGGCGATTAGTCAGCCATCTTGACAGAGGCCAGAGGCTATTGTCCAAGACAATGGAAGACTGTAAAGGGGAGAGTGGTGCCTTCCAGACTGGTTCATCTTGGCACCATCTCCCTTGGTGGTTTCCACTCCCCACACTCAGGCTGAGTTCCTAGGCTGCCCCAGGAGCTGCTCCAGTGATGACCCAGCGAGGTTGGGCTGTGCCCAGCAGAGCCTTGAGGGGCATGACTACCTCCACCCGGATTTCAAAGGACAAAGCTTGAGCCAAGGTCCCAGGGCCTCAGCCCTGGAGAACCGCAGTGAGGGTAGGGCAGCCTGGAACTTTGGGGCCCCAACCTGTTCAGGCAGGACCGTGGGCCCAGTGGGCCTGGAGAGCAGAGCACAGAGCCAAGGAGAATTATTCTTAAGCCTTTATGAGCCTCTCCTGGGTGGGTTTCAGACTTTCTTCTTTCCTCTTCTTCCCCTTTGGAATGGGAATGTCTGTACTGTGCCTGTCTTACCATTATATTTTGGAAGCACATAACATGTTTGATTTCACATGTTCATAGCTGGAGAGCAGTTTGCTCATTCCTTGAGCATGGACAGTGTCAGGCACGCTTCCCTTCAGGCTGAAGGGAAGCCCTTCCCTTCCCATGAATCATACCTTGAGTTTCACCTATGTCTGATTTAGATGACATTTAGGTGAGACTTAGAGCCTAGACTTTAATAATGATGCTGGAACCAGTTAATGCTTTCTAGGTTATTGGGATGGAATAAGTGTATTTTGCCTGTAAGCAATGTGTGAATTTGTGGGGCCCAGGGATAGAATATTATAGACTACATGTGTCTCCCCAAATTCATATGTTGAAACTAAATCCCCAGTGTGGGGCTCCTTGGAGATGGGACCTTTGGAAGGTGATTAGGTCATGAGAGGATACATGTCCCTTATTAAAAGGGTCGTAGAGGAATCTCTTGCTTACTCAGCTATGTGAGGATACAGGGAGAAGATTACTGTCAATGAACAAGGAAATTGGTTCTCCCCAGACATCAAATCCATAGGCCCTTTCATCTTGAACACCCCAGCCTTCAGAATTGTGAAAAATAAATTTATGTTTTCCATAAACCACCCAGTCTATAGCATTGTTTTTATTGCAGGTGGTTCAGACAATCGTCTGTTTTCATTATTATGTTCTATTATTTATTAGTGTTTAGAGCTATCAGGGTTATTAATCTTAACAGTTGAATCAATCTACCAGTGTTCTTTTTTTCTTTTGCTGTTATTCAAATAGACCATCATACCTTAAAATAGTTTATAAATGTTCAGTTTACTTTTCTATGACTATTAATTTTTCAAGTTAGCCTGAATGATATATATGTAGCCTGAACAAAAGTTTCACAAAAAGGTACTGCCTCCATTTTGCTTTGTTTCTTCCTTTTTTTTAAAAAATTTATTCTCTTTAGCAAGTTGTACCATAATGTGCTTGGTAAGTCTCCATATTTCTTAAATAAAGTATTTATTCTGAGAAATTTGAAAAATGGTTTATGAATCACTTTGGAATGTCAAATTTAAAAATTGAGTAAAAGGTTTCACATTTTAGTGTATTGTTTCTCCTTGTCAAAATATTAAGAACTTTGTAGTAGAAAGTTAGATTAGGAAAATTTTTTTCAAAATCCCTTATAGATTCCTTTACTCAGACAATACACATTTTAGTACAGTTCTCAAATATAATTATGTGCATTTTAGTTGCCAGGATCCTTGTCATTGTCATTCACCTCAGAGAAGGGAGATTCAGTGCTTTTTTGGGTCGCAGATTTCTTCTTGGCGTTCTGTTGGAGTTCTGTGGAGCCGTGGCTGCCATCCTGCCCGCCTGACTGTATCCCCAGGGCCCTGGAGCAGCAGCACGGGCAGTAGCATCCGTTTATTTCTGCAACATGAGAAATAAGGAGACACCTATTAAAACAGGGGCTGGAAATGTTTTCCTATAAATGGTCAGTTGTGATTGTTCTAGACTTTCTGGGCTACAAAATCTCTGTCACAACTAGTCAGTTCTGCTTTTGTAGCACAAATTCAGTAATAACTTGTCAGTAAATGTATATGGCTGTGTTCCAATAAAACTTTATTTGCAAAACACTGGATTTGGCCCGTAACCCACCATTTGCCAGCCACTGCTCTAAAGTCAAGATAGAGTTAACTGTCATCACTGTATATCTATTTTGAAGCTGGAAATTGTCTCCTCCTGGGACCTTAAGAAACACAAAGGATTTGAGGGAAAAAAAGTATATTTTTTCATGAAAACATAAGAATTATGATTACTATCAAATTGTTTTTGTTGCTTGGATAAATCATGATTGAATTCCTGCTGACTGCTTTGTGGCAAGAGCCACTCTCAATCTGTAGAAGAGAGCAGCAGCAAGAATTAGAAAACCATTTATGGTAAATTCTTAAGGGACAGCATTACGAATTTGTGCACACTGTAGTTCAGTATGCATATGAAAACCACCCTCCAAAAGACATCTCTTTTTCGTTCTCATTACTATAGCATGTCCAACTTTAGCATATGGAAGCATTTCTACACTGTAAGTTATTCTGAGGAAAAGACATAATTTGTAAACGCTGTCAAATAAACTATGCATTTCTAAATGCTACTCGGGTGACTGGATACATCTCTGTAAAAACTGTCCCATAATAGTGCAGGAAAAGAGGACTCGAGTGCAGAGTATAAGTAGCTCTTTCAAGATATTTTTATCCAGATGTCTTCCTCTTGCTCCTGATGGATGGCATCAGAAAGGACTGTTCAACCTCTGTTCTTGGTAGTTATTTAATGACACTTGGCAAGTGATGTCATTTTAGAAACTCTCTGTGGCTTCGTTTGTAGATAAGGTAAGACCAAGAGTGGAAAAAACTTGTTCCAGACTCTAATAAAAACCATACGTTATTAGTACAAGAGAATATGTAGATTGTAGAAAGCTTTTAAGTTAATGAAAGTGTTCTGTCTGTCTGACAGACGCTCACTGAGCAAGTTGCTTTATAAGTCATAAAATGTATGGTCAACATAATCTATTTAGGAAAAAATCATGAAACATGTTATTTTATTCCTACGAATGGAGAAACATTAATATACTTGAATCACCACTGCTTAACTTTTTTTTTTAAGTTGACTTTTTAATTAAAAGTATGCATGTATATTGGGCTTCCCTGGTAGCTCAGCTGGTAAAGAATCCACCTGCAAGCCAGGAGACTCCGATTCAATTCCTAGGTCAGGAAGATCCCCTGGAGAAGGGATAGGCTACCCACTCCAGAACTCATAAGCTTCCGTGGTGGCTCAGATGGTAAAAAATCCACCTGCAATGTGAGACGCGGGGATTGATCCCTAGGTTGGGAAGATCCCCTGGAGGAGGGCATGGTGACCCACTCCAGTATTCGCGCCTGGAGTATCCCCATGGACGCAGGAGCCTGGTGGGCCACAGTACATGGGGTCACAAAGAGTCAGATACAATAAGCGACTAAGCACAGCACAGGCATGTTTATTATAGAAAATTTAGAAACCAATGACAAACAATGAGGAAGAAAATAAAAACTCATTCCTAGGGCCACCAGCCAAAGTGAAGTGCTCTTCAATCTGTTATTTATAGAAACTTTAAAACAAACAAAGAAAAAAAACCCAGACATACTACAAAATGAAATAAGAGTGAAGTAAAATATTTGTTTTGCTAACTGGTTTGTAAGTCACAATATGAATAGCTGGGGCCCTTGTTAAGGGTTTAGAGCCTACTATTACTGTGTACAGGCTTCCCTGGTGGTTCAGTAATAAAGAATCCACCTGCCAATGCAGGAGATGCAGGTTTGATCCCTAGGCTGGGAAGATCTCCTGAAAAAGGAAATGGCAACCTACTCCAGTATGCTGGTCTGGGAAATCTCATGGACAAAGGAGCCTGGTAGGCTATAGTCCATGGTAGCCCAAAAAGTCAGACATGACTTAGCAATTAAAAAACAACTAAAATAATTGACTTCAGATTGCCTCTTGACAATGTCCTACAATTGGATATTGAACAGAAAGCCTATAGAAGGACAAAAATAAGTTTTAGGTAACATAAAATTTCTCATATTATTCCTCCTGTATTCCACAGAGGAGAAAGCAGTAAGGTATTTTGGAGAAAATATATGAAAATATCCTGATGACATGGGATAAGCAAGGGTTTCTTAAACAACACACCAAAAGAACTAATCATAAAAAATTGAACTGCATGAAAATTGAGGAGTTTTATTTATTATCATACACCATGAAGAGTGAAAAGATAAGCCAAAGACAGGGTGAAGATATTCACAATTACATATTTGGCCAAAGATTCATACTCAGATTATATAAAGAAACTCTACTAATTATTAAGAAAATGTTAAGCAGTTAAATTTTTTAATGGGCAGAAGACTTGAACAGATGCTTTGTGTAAGAGGATATTCTAATGGCCAGTAAGCATATGAAATATGCTCAGTCAGTCAGTTCAGTCACTCAGTTGTGTCTGACCCTGTGATCCCATGGACTGTGCATGCCAGGCTGCCCTGTCTATCACCAGCTCCTGGTGCTTGCTCAAGCTCATGTGCATCAAGTTGGTAATGCCATCCAACCATCTCATCCTCTGTCACCCCCTTCTCCTCCCACCTTCAGTCTTTCCCAGCATCAGGGTCTTTTCCAATGAGTCAGTTCTTTGCATCAGGTGGCCAAAGTATTGGAGTTTCAGCTTCAACATCAGTCCTTCCAATGAATATTCAGGATT